>APFE031466692.1:4485-50358 GCA_000404065.3 Pinus taeda
GGAGACCATATCCTACCTAAGATTCAATTTGAAAAGGTAAGTTGGGAATTTGAATAATAGAAATCATGAATTTTATATTAGACCAATATTTCTCAATATTTTCAGATAATGTAAACATTAATAAAATTTGCAAGATAAGATTTAAGTGGGGCATTACATACACCCCTCCTTCAGAGAACTTCGTCCCGAAGTTAGTATGAAAAGATAGAAAGAGTTCAAAAGCATAACAAACCAAAGAGAGTTATAGTAGTAAAATTTGATAAGTCAGACAATGACATTACTTCCCATCAAGAGTCTTCAACTGATCTATATCCTCCTATCCATCCTGACCAACTTCTGGACCTCTGTTGCTTTATCAGTGGAAACGACCATACTAACCACTGATAAAACCGACATGGTGGAAGCATCGAATACATCGACCTAACTTCCCCAGCAGGCAACTGGAAATCATCATCACATATCTAGGGAAGTGTGTCCACCATTTCCCTCCCACGATTCCAGGTTTCGGAGGATACACGGTGGGAAATGCCTCCACCCCTCCTTCAGAACTAGGGTCCATACCCTAATACGGACCACACTACAGAGCTGGTTGGACTTGTCATCGAATAATCCAGTCAGGTCGTCTTACCACCTGTCATTTTCATTTTACTCGTGTCATAAGAGTGCATATCAAGTAGATACCAAATGTAATAGAACAATGTACATTGTAACTTTCCTCATTGGTCGTCTCGACCTTCCGCAATGGAATAGTAGATCTTGGTTATCATACGGTTCTTTCCAAGCTGTAGTTTAGTTCTCATCCATGCATATATATAACCACAAAATAGATATAGATACATGATCTTAAACATCATGTTTATTAAACCCAGTGTCCACGTGTCAATTTTTGTTGTTCATACTGGAAATAAATCTTGCATTAGATAAAATCATAATTTCACTAAGCCATTGATTAGATAAATCATATCTATATAAGCTTATACAATGCAACAATAACTCTGACAAGTCATGCACTAGATAAATTGTAACCAAGTAAGTCATACATTTGGTCATACATCCAACATTTCCATCATCAATACCAAATCCATCAATTGATTTTCACGTGTCCAACCAAATGTATATAATGTTCATAAATAAAAACATGGAACTACAAAATAAAACCTTAACATAGGTGGCTATCTACATTAAAATGGGCATCATAAATGCTCATGTGACATCCTTGTGGAACCCCTCAATAAAAATTAGAATTGAAACATATTCAACTGTCTGTCATGGAAAAAAGAATTTGAACCCAGATATGCTATAAGGTGGTACCAAAACCAAAATAATGGCAAGCAACAGATTAGTGCACTATCAATTCCACTAGAAGGTGCTAGTAGGAAAATTGAAGTAAATTGCTCTCAAGCATAGAAAATACCATTGTTATCTAAAATTAACACTTATCCTTAAGTACCTAAAACATTGAATCATGAACATTCAGGACATGCCCTTCAATTTGTTCCTACTTAGGAAACAATTGTCGTGGTTCTATCGTAAATGTAGAAGTTATCATATTACTTAGAAGTTAAATGGAAAACCCACTTTGCAAGGGAAAGTTGTCGTTGCTGAGCAATTAATGGTCTCCTTCTATCTGATAAGACAAGCCTAGCTGTCACAAAGAGTATCTTTAGAAGTAGGCGTTGAAGATATGGTATCATTTTATGCAGATATACAGTGGTCAATTCCTAGAGTCGAAGATTGTTGTCATGGACCGACTTGGACTTTTAGTACTTCTGGTTTTTCAACCTTTATCTATCTCAATGTAGCCAAACTTTTCCTCCCATATATTTGTGATTTTAGAGCATGTGGGTATCCAGTGGAATTGTAATTGATGCGCTGAGAAGTATGTCTCTCACTCAAAATGTGAGATAAGTGCTCTATAAAGGCAATTGTTTTTCCTTTTGTTTCTACTTATGATATCCTTGAGGATGAAAAAAAAACTATAAGTTCATGTGACACAACTAGCTAGGAGCCAAAGAAGGTCCAACTAAAGTTTCTAAGCAATATGGCAATCAGTGTCATCAAAAGTATAGGCACAGAGCATATTGAATCCTTAAGCGCTAAAATTTTGAAAGGCAGTTAAATGCAAGTTATATGACCTCAATGTGATAGGAGAACACAATAAGAAAGAGTAGTGAAGAAAGAGATAAAGAAAGCAACACAATAAGAAACAAGAGATGTCAGAACCATACTTGCAACATACAGTAATATTTCCACTTAAAAGACATGACTCGTATACGGATACAATCATATTTGACCATACATATAGTGCCATACTCCAGTCATATCTCAAGCATATTTTAGGAATATTTGACCATATTCGACCATATTTCAATCATATGTTAATTGTGTTTGCCCACATTTTGGATATATATTCTCCGGTTAATTATTGGAACATGGTCATCATATTATGCAACACCTTGGCTTAGAACTCACTCTGTTGTCATTGATCACAATCTCTTCCATCAAGACTTTAGCTGGAACTAGATTCTAATTGGATTCAGTCTCGGGCTCACCATCTCCTCAACATCAAACGACCAAGATAATTTTGACAAAAAATGGGATCTTCTTCAACTTGCCTTGAGTTAAAGGACTGACACCAAAAGAGAGACTCCCAAATTGACCCTTGAAAATAAATTATCCCTTGAGAAAAATAGATAGACTTGAATGTTTGCAAGTCAAGACCCTTATTACCTTTCACATATGATGAAACCATGTGGGAGTAAAAAGATTCTTTAGGGAAAAAAAAGCACTTTTGCCAAGACAAAAAAGCAAGAACAATAGCCCCATACAACGAAATAAGATGCTTCTTTGATGACCATAATAATAAAGCAAACAATTCCTTTTTGATTAAGGATAAATATAGAAGTGTGCTTGGAATGAAAAGATAAACACAAGTTTAGGGTAAAAAAACAGATTGGGGATTGTCTCTTTTAGGCTAACAACATATCTTTACAATTGGCGACAAACTTTAAAACAAATTTTGTATGATAAAATCCATATTGTTATGCAATGCAAATTTAGGGAATTAATTGGAAATTCCTCTCTTTTTCTAGCTTGTGCTTGTGTGTGTGAAATCTGACACAATCTCCCAATTTTTCTTAAGCTAATACCAAGTTAGTAGACTAGATATATTGTTGAGCAAGGTAGAGCTTATCTCATGTCACATGAAATGTGGCAATTCAACTAAAAAATAATAAATATTTATTTGTGTCCCTTCAAAGCTGTACATATCAATAAGACCGACAT
The DNA here is from genome assembly GCA_000404065.3 of Pinus taeda. Lineage (NCBI taxonomy): Eukaryota > Viridiplantae > Streptophyta > Pinopsida > Pinales > Pinaceae > Pinus > Pinus taeda. The sequence goes on from APFE031466692.1 coordinate 7,771, forward strand.
CCTAACATCAACATGCACAACATCCGTGTAGTAGTAGAATAATGCCAACAGAGGTGTGCAGACAAGTTACATTTGGCTTGGTGGTATTATATTGCATAGAATATGCAAAGCAGGGGCCAATTCAACCATACAGTCGATCCAGAAGCATGATAAAGTTAGTAGCAGAATTGGAGCATCTGAGGGCACTAGTTGGCCACAAGGCAATTGTTCTATGTAGATTTATATAGTCACCAAGGTCCAACTGAATTAAATACCATCATCGGAAAATCATGTTTATCCAATTTAGGATGTAGGAAGCAAGGAGAGTGAGGTGTAAAGGGCACCACAGAAAAGAGTATTCACGACCATTAAAGAGAGATGCTACCACTTGTGAAACAACTTATAATATGGGGAGGTAAATATAAGGGACATGCATGGAAGCTGCCCATAAATCAGAGCCCCAACCCAACACCAAATGGGGTTTCAAGGAGAAACAATACCCTCTACAAGGCAATTAGTTTGCTACTGAATGTGATTAGGCCTATGTTGGTTCTCATTTTGCTTATGTTGGTTACACTTGCCAGTCTTCCATGTGGGAATTTATACTAAAAATTTAACTTTTGTTGTGTTCCCCCTAGGATGTAATGCAACTTGTTATGAGACCAAGGGTGTCACCATGCCACTCACTTTTGCCATAAAATGATTGTAATTTTTCTACTCAATGAAAGCACACTGACAACTGAGGAAAGAAGAGACTTGATCATTTTGTCCAGAATCAGACTATGTAAAAAAAAATAGTAAGTTAAGCATGGAAGTTGTCCTGTGTAACTAGATTAAACTTAAAGACTAGTTGTCATCTTACCAAATGAATTCATTCAAAATTTGTTCCGGTAATGCTTAAGCAAGGTGCATTTAGCCATCTCTCCCACAAAAATAGAAGGGATAATAATAGTAGTAAGACCAAGTGACAATTCTCATGAAAACTCCAAACAGCTCTAGCCACTCCAACTGAAGCTTTGGGCATTTGGGAAACCACTTAATGAACTTTTTTAATGCTTTTTTTTTTCTCTGAACTGGTGTTTGACATTTCCTAACAATGTTGTTGGGTATATATTAGTCTACAAAAACACATGTATAGATGTAAAAAGTGTCCTAAAAAAAGTGCTTCAGTGTTGGAAACTTGGAAGCTAAAAGAAGGAGGACCACCTTACTCAAAGCACCTGCTAAAATGACATGTTCTAAGAAAGGTAAATGAGGCAAACGAGATGATTTTACCTAATAAAAATTATAGTAATCTAGTTTCTATTAAGCGTCATCTTGTATACTAAAAAGCTAAAGCTTCAAAAAGATAGCAACTTATGGACGTCAAAACTAGACTTTTCTGACAACCCCTTAACAAATATTCATTATCTTTACTCTGTTAATTGGGGACCCGAAGGAGTCGTAGGTGTGGGAAGGTTCTCTTTGGCTTGTAAGGACAAATAACACATGAATACTCATGGAGCCCAGGAATAGCCTCTAACAACTAGGCTAACATGTATGTTCTCTTCCAAGGCATCGCTCTGGCTCGATCTTTACCAATTAAATCTCTAATTACGATAGGTCACTCTAATAACTCCATCTGTCATCTTCCTTTGGGAACCTTTCATTTGACTCCACACTTTGCCATCTTTGCATGAGAATTTTGAGATCACTCACTTGGATTCCTCACAGTCAAATCAAACATGTTTTAAGAGACCTGAACACAGTGACAGACAAGTTGGCAAATCAATCCTTCTAACTCCATCCTGGAACTTTGAGGGTCAATGGAACCCTGCAGGAAGCAATGCTACCTTAAAAATATGACGATGAATTTCAATTTAAAAAAATTTATTATGAGACTGTTTGCATGCTGTGAACATGGCACTTAAAAAGCACAAAGGATGCATGTGGAGTTCGTTATAACAAACATTCTCTCTGCACAGAGAGTGCAAATGAAAAATATGAGTATTGACATGCAATGTCTCCAGGCTCGAGTGCAACAACTCCTAGCAGTGCATCAGGGAGACGTGCAAGGCAGCTAACACAAAATATATTCTACAAACTTGGCCCAATATGCCCTAGCTGAACTGCCTGATCTTAATCAGGTAGCTGTTGATGAGAATTTGATCATTATAGAAGGCTAGGAGTCAGTGCTTGTTATATTTTGATGCTAGCTAAATGTTAATGTGTTATGGAATTTTCTATAAATTGTATTCATATGGAAATTTGAGAAAAAAAAAAAAATGGGACCAAATCTTCTCTAATGATATCCACACCTCAAATCTAACAAGAATTATCTATATATCATTACATGAAATAAACTTTCATCACAAAAATTTTGTCATTAAAGTTTGACCATGACTTCATGCCTATGTCAATTGAGTGTAACTTAATTAGTTGGGTGAAACTCAATTAGCTGAGAGGAAAGTTAAGGGGTAAGTTGTTGTCCTGCCCTGCCCAGGTTCAAAACTCACTTCATGACATGCTTGCTCTTTTCATGAGCCAATTGCTGATAGTTGACTTGACCTTGAGCCCTACAGAATCAAGTTTACCCCTAATACCATCTTCAAAATAAGGGAAAGCATCGACTGGGTTTCCCCTTGGGCAGATTTTTTTTAATAAAGAAGCAGGGACTTCATCCTTAAATAGTGACTCTTACCTTTCGCCTTGCTATATATTTTGAAATATCTCTTGCCCTCCACTCATCAGCCTCTCGATCAACGAGTTCATACATTTCATGTTCCTTGCGACGTGTTTCAATAGCGATTTATCATCGTTTCTTCCTCCATTGTTGGTTGCGCTTAACCTTGAGTCGTTTGTTTTCTATGCGTGCCATTGATGCTCTCTCTTCCCATCGACTTGTTTGATGGATCAAAGTATCAAATGGAGCTAGTAGATTCTGTAAAGTTGATTGCACAGTCTTTCCAGCCTCCAAGGCCATAGACTAGTGTGTGTTCAAATCTATATTTTTCATTCCAATCAGTTCAACTAGGCCCTGCAACACAGATTTCTGATCTTTTCCCAAGTTCGTTGTAATTTTTTTTTTGTCAGGTAAGACCCCATCAAGAACTGAAGTTGATTCTGAGATAGATTCTGGATTCTCTGAGTTATGCTTGACAACCTCTCCTGGTCCTTTGACTAAAGCAATCGCATTCAATTCGTTTGTTAAGGCCTTCAAAAGTTTAATATTTTCTTGAAGGCTATTCAAATGTTGTTGTAGTTGTGTCCCTTGCCAAAGGGGACTAACTAGGGGCATATTTGGCGAAAATAACTGTGTTGGATGGGGGTTTGCTCTAGCAGTTCTTGTTATAGGAATCCTTCCTTCCATTACAAATAGTTTTGATCTCGTCCTAAGTGCTTCGCAGGGCGACTAGGTTCTCACTTTCCTGACATAAGCTTACCAGGCATCCTGTCTTTTCCAAGCTCAAGTTACCAATATTAGAGAGAGAAAGTTGGGGCTCAGGCAAAGGCCAAGGAAACTGTATTGTTTTCCCTGTACAAGTATATAGATGTAAAATTTAACAACAACATTCAGTAGATAGGGCACTTCTACATTTCCTTGTGTTATTCAATTGGGATCATCCTAATTTACCTCAATTATCTAATTGTGGATTCCAAACTTAAGGCTACTAGTCTTGTTTGCATTATAGAGTGTTTAGCATTTTTCTAAATCCTAAGAAATCCATCTTTGGCATGAAGGAGGGAAAACTGTTAGGACTCATTATATCAAAATGAGGAATTCATATGCCCTATAGCTATCATTGAGCTTCCCTTGCCCACCTCTAGCCAAATGGTTCGATCCTTTTGCAAAATTAACTTATTAATACTTACATAGATTAATTCGTAAGTTGTATTTCATATAAAGAGAGACAGAAGTGGGAGTAGGTGATAAAAAAAAACATGCTACAAAGGGCTGCATCACAAATAGCTCACTTTTATTTTTTGGTTACATGCCAGGTATCCACCCTCAGAGATATGTAGTATGTCAAAATATCGAGGGATTTGCACCCAGCCTCATTCAAAATTCATGCCCTTCAGACAGATAGACCATAGCGAGAGTGGAGCCCTGGTAAACAACTGAGCAATCTATTTACTTCACCAATGAACCAACACCCCATTGATAGTCAGTAGGGATATATTTTAGCCTAAACACTAACTATGTGGTGGAAATGATGACTCACCTACTCGGACTGTGGGTTACAACTGAAAAAAAAAATATAGAGGTGAAAAATGCCCTTATTGGCTACAAATTTGAAGGTAGTTGGCATTAGTCCATAATTTAAGCCTTCACAATATTTTCCATAAATAAGAGGCCATATACCAACTTATTCCTAAAGAAACCATGCAACATTCAGAAATTCATTCATAAACTCCACTTGTATATTAGAATAATGGCAAAGTAGCTCAAATGTATTGAAGAATGAATACCTGAGTGACATCTTCAGCAATGCAGATGCCTTCAACTTGAGTCTACGACTCCATTGCTACGGCCTTGCTGAGAAGCATAGAGTAGCATGCCTTCCATTTGATGTTTTCCTTGTATTTCCCTTGCCATTTATAATATCCATGGAGTGTATAGGCACTTTCTTGTGAGAGTAAGGAAGGGAAAAGTGGGTGATGGATAATGTTGTATATGAATGGATGGATGGCAAGTCCTGCACCCCAAGCCTTAACGGGGATTGAACCTGGGCCTGCATGACCATAGCCATTCCCTGTAAGACACAACTCCTCTCTACAATTTAATTCTGCTTGTGTAAACTAATGCTGCTACTGTCGGTTCTATCTTAGCGGTTTTCATCAGGAAGTGTGCCTCTCAATACCTTTCAGATGGATTAGATTTTGCTGGCCCGACATGGGTCACAAGTAAATGGTGTTCTTGAATAATCACTGCAAATGACTTTCTAACACTAGGCAGGCACAAAACTCGTCCAAAACTGTATTCGTTTCAAATCTCTCACGATTTCAATGTGAGTTCAAGGTGGGCTTTGGATGGCAAATTTGAAGAATCCATATATTAGGCTTATGACTCCTTACGAGGGTTACAAGCTCTTATAGCGGAATTTGGGTTTAGTGGGTTTTGGGTCCAGATTTTGAACCAAAGCTCTAATACCATGTGTAAAAGCCCTATTCTAGGGTTTGCTAACAGATCTATTTCTGAAGAATTTAAAAGCAATAAGAGGCAATAGTTTACTTACTTACACGACTTTTAAACAAATAAAATTTACCATTTACATTCTAATCCTTATAACTTATGGTGAATATTTCATTCTAATAAAATTTACATGAGTAATCTATGGAGGAATACCTGTACCAGTGGCTGGTGGAGATGCCTTTGTCCCGCTGCTCCTACTAAAAGCTCCTCTTGATGAACCCAACTGGATTTACCTCCTAGCCAACTAGGAAATAATTCTTAGCCCAGGAAACCTCCACAGGTTCCCTAGCCCTCTGAGCCCAAGTCCAACCAGATGTAGTGTGTGTGTCCAAGATGAATGATCCAGACCAAGATGAACAATATTTCCCTCCTCTCAACAACCCAAGAAACCTCCACTGGTTCCTAACGTCTCCAAAATCACAACAAATCCTAAAATCACAACCAACCCCACAATCATAAGCAAGACCCAACATCCCCTTTTCTCCCTTTCCCCTTCCCTTTTTATACCCTCCCTCTCTTCTCCATCTCAACCACCTCTCATTAATGTCATTAACTTCTCATCCATCCTTACAGTTGACTTCTCTTCTCCCATGTAAAGCTAGGAATACATTTGGAAATTTGACATGAATATAAAATTGGGAAATTAATAGGAGAGGACCATGTCTTCTCCCAAGTAAATCTGAAAGTACATTTGGGAATGTGAGATGAATATATATATTGATAATTAAATGGAGATGACTATGTCTTCTCCCAAGTAAATGTGAGGGTACATTGGGGAATGTGGGATGTAATTAAATGGAGAGGACCATGTCTTCTCCCTAGTAAATGTGAGGGTACATTGAGGAATGTGAGATGAATATATATATATTGATAATGAGTTGGAGAGGACCATGTCTTCTCCCAAGTAAATGTGAGGGTACATTGGGGAATGTGAGATGTAATTAAATGGAGAGGACCATGTCTTCCCCCTAGTAAATGTGAGGGTACATTGGGGAATGTGAGATGAATACATATATTATTTGAAATAATGGAAGGAGACCATATCCTACCTAAGATTCAATTTGAGAAGGTAAGTTGTGAATTTGAATAATAGAAATCATGAATTTTATATTAGACCAATATTTCTCAATATTTTCAGATAATGTAAACATTAATAAAATTTGTAGGATAAGATTTAAGTGGGGCATTACAGTAAACCATTGGGTGGATTCACTAAGGATGAGATCTCTGCGTAAGCCAGTAGTGTTACCTTCCCTATAACATCAATCCCTTCACGGATGAGGTATTGTGTGATGTTTCTCCTCTTGAATTTTGTGATGTATTATTGGGAAAAACATACTTGTGGAAGCATCATGTTGCATATGAGTCTAAACCTCACTCAATGATTATTTCTTTTGGAAATAAGTTGTACAAGATAACGGAGGTAGCCCTGCCTACTGCCATCTCTTTTATCATTGCAAAGCAATGCAGTAAGATCATTTCCCAGACTAGGAATTTTTTTTTCCTTCTGATTCGCCCTCAGGGCAAGAAGAAGGTTGAGGCCAAAACTTCTAGATAGGGCTTCTTTCCACAACAACAATATATGGACAAGGTCATGGAGGAGTATAGGGACACTTTTACCTCACCTACAGGGGTACCTAGGCATTGTTAGGTCAAGCACTCCATCGATTTGACCTCGGGTGCGCTGCTACCCAATGGACCAATATATCGACACTCTGTTATGGAGAATGATGAAATCAAGAAGCAGATACAAGGGTTGTTGCAAAAAGGGCACATCAGGCCAATCTCATCATCCTGTGGGAGCCTGATTGTATTGGTACAGAAGAAGGATGGGACCTGGAGACTCTGTATTGACTATCGGGTATTTAGCAAGATCATTGTTTGGAATAGGTACCCAATCCCATGGATTGATGACCTTCTGCACCAGCTCAAGGGGGAAAAACATTTCATCAAGATTAACTTGAAGTTTGGTTATCACTAGGTGCCTATCGAACCCTTCGATGTGTGGAAGATTGCCTTTAAATGCAAGGAGGGCCTTTTTGAATGGTTGGTCATGCTTTTCTGGTTCAAAAATTCCCCCACAACCTTCATGGGATTGATGGACAACATCTTGTAACCCTTCACCAATGAATTCGTGGTGGTGTATTTAGATGACATCTTGATATTTAGCGAGAGTTGGAAAGAGCACCTCCACCATATTCGACAAGTCCTTCAAACCCTGCGACAACACAATTTGTGTGCCAATTTGGAGAAATTCCCTTTTGGCATGACCCAGGTTCAATATATCAGGTACATCATTGATGAGAAATGTGTGCATGTGGACCCAGCCAAAATACAATTCATTCAGGATTGGCCAGCCCCAACCACTCTAACAGAGCTCTGCAATTTTCTGGGTCTTGCTAATTTCTACTGCAGGTTCGTGTTGGGGTACTCTCATATCACATGGCCTTTAGGTCAAGTCACCAAGAGTAGAGAAAAAGCAAACCTTTTTTAGTCTGAAACCCAACAGAAAGTGTTTTCTGAGTTGAAGCATCACCTTTCCTTTGCACTAGTTCTCACATTACCATACCTACAACAACCATTTGAGATTGAGACAGACAGCTCTGACTATGCTATTGTTGCATTTATTACTCAATAGGGGCATCTAGTGGCTTACCACAGTGAGACACTTTCAGAAATAGTCTGAAAGTATCCCACTTACGACAAAGAAATGTATTCCATTGTGCAAGTCTATCATCAATAAAAGAATTACATTATGGGGAAGTAAACGATCATCCACACAGACCACCAATCCCTGTAGTTCATACAAACACAAGACAAGTTGCAGAACGATCACCATCATAAATGGTCCACATACCTGAAACAATTCCATTTGAACATTAAGTACAAGAAGGGCAACACCAATAATGTTACACACTACCTCAACTGACCACCAGTCATGGTGCTGATCACTGTGCTCGACTCCTATGGGCACGGGACATCATGGTGGCTGCATCTTTACGAGAGTGATCCAGAAGTCAACAACACATACCAAACACTCCTAGAAGGTAAGAAGTTCCAAATTTTCACCTCCAGGATGCATTGTTATGCCACTTTGGACACATTAGTGTTCCTTGAAGTGAATGTGCCAAGATGATTTGGGAGGTGTACTACAATCGGGTCACTGGACATTTCAGAGTAGAGAAAACAACGGCAGTACTGCAGAAGTACTTTTATTGGTTGAACCTTCAATGGGATGTTGGGAGGTACATTAAATTTTCCACTGCTTGCGCCACTACCAAACCAACCATCAAGAAGCAAATCCTATATATTATTATGCCTACTCCTAGTCGACCTTGGGAATCCATCTCCGTGGACTACATGTCAGGCCTTCCTTCTACTAAGCACGGCAACAACTGCATTTTTGTGGTCATCGACAAATTCTCTAAGATGGCCATTATGGCAGCCTGGAAGAAGAGTATCACAGTAGAGGCAACTGTTAAGCTCTTCTTTGAGCGACTGTGGGTACACTTTGGGATCCCACAGTCCATTGTCTCTGATCAAGACAACAGATTCCTATGTGCATTTTGGTCAAGTCTCTGGTCTATGTTGGATACCAAACTCACTAAGCCCATGACTTTCCATCCCCAAATTGATGGCCAAACAAAATTCGTCAATAGGATGATCATACAAATTCTGCACATGTACAACTAGAAGCATCCACGCACATGGCATGAAAGCCTCCCTTGTGTATAACACAACTACAACAAAGCTCTCCACAGCTCAACAGGCTAAGCCCATTTCAGGTAGGGTTGAGATCTCAACCATTATGTTCCATTGGTTTGGCCATACCATTTGTAGCGACTCCGGAAAATTCATCTCATTTCCAGGTTGAAGCTGACAGGGCTAACAAATTCATTGAGAACATTCAACACATTTACTAGTAGGTCCATGATATATTGGACAGAGCCAATGCTAAGTATAAGAAACGTCGTGATAAGCATCAGGTGTCGCACAAGTTTCAGGTGGGAGACAAAGTTTGGCTACATTTGCAGAAGGAGTGCCTCGCTGAACCCCATTGAAAGATTCACCTGTTTCAATATGAGTCATACACCATCACCAAGGTTGTAGGGGACAATTCCTTTAAGCTCAACATTCCACTGTTCCTTGATCTTCACCTAGTGTTCAATGTAAATTGCCTTTGGTCATACTTTCTGCCATTGTTGGACACATTCGACATTGTAGAACAACTCATGCCAACGGAGCTAAACATAGATTGAATGGAATAGGCCACAATGATTGGATCATGGTCACACAGATCAAGAACAATATCTAGTAGAAGATCCAACTATATTGGGTTGTCAAAGCTAGCCATCTCCTGCGCCAAGACAAGTGGCTCACCGGGGACCAAGTTCAGCAAAAGTTTCCCCATCTCATGGAGGCACTCAATGCAATGGGGACCATTTATTCCTAAGGGGGGAGGACTGATCTAGGTGGATATCGGTGGCCACCCTCCTATTCCACTTGGACCCCCAAGGCTGTCTCTTTCAGTTTTTTAGTTTCCTTAATTATCGCACAATTTACTATTTTTGGCAGTTTTTCTGGTCCTGAACTTTTGGAGCCATTTTGAGGCCCTAAACGAAGGTTTTAGGGAAAAAGGAGAGATCGGAAAAGTCCCAAATGCATTAAATATTTTTTTTCGGCTTACTCTTTGAGATCGTCAAAACGAGGTATTATGATAGCCAAACGGAGATCGTATGCCAAAGTTACGACCCCGAGAAATTGATGTACCAATTTACCCAAACGAGACCCACAATTTTGGTGCTTCATCTCTTAGGGTTAGGTTTCTGGATGTTTAGGGTTTTTCATTATTTCTCAATAATAAATAGGCCTTGTAGCCTCATTGTAGCACAGCTCGGAGGCATGTAGCCGCCACATATCTTCTCAGAGATAAGCTACCATCGCCCGAGCTACTTTATTTCCATTCTATTTGTAAGCATATTTTAGTATTCTGATATTAATGAAATGAAGTTTTATTTCTGTTGCATTTATGTATTTATGGTTATATATGTAATTTTTTGCGTTCATGTTTAAGTTCGGATCATATAATAGCTATAGCATGCTAAATACTTTACCAAAATTGGATCTCAACTTGGGATACCACTAGGTATGAGTAAAAGAAGAAGCCACCTAAAAGACCACCTTTAAAACAAAGTAAGGTTTAAATAATGAACTATTGATATTTATGTATTTGATAAATGATGCAATGTCATTTTCTAGACTAATTTGTAATTATCTTGGATCATTTATTGATTTCAAACTACACCTAGGAAGATCATATCTCACATCTCACGCAGGGGTTAGAGACCTAAAAGAGTCTCAATCCTTAAAAATATTTTAGCAAATGTGATTTTTCCCAACAATCACACATGGTTTATCTATGGACTTTTAAGAAGATTACAATGGGTCTAAAATCCTAATCTTAATTGATAGTTAAGGTAGGAAATAACTCTAAGCTTAACCCTAGACAATTATCATAAGTTGTTAAATACTAAGTTATTGGAAAAGTTGGGGGTGTCATTCTTGTTATATTGATTAGTGTTGCATAGTTGAGCAAAGTAAGGAAGTGAGAAATTTGAGCAGAAAAAAATAAATTAGATGATCCTATCATGACTATACAAACCATAGTTGTGAATGATAACTCCATAATGAGTTCGCTTTTCTTTATATTTGCATTTTTTAGAGCAAAAGGACAATAGGGAAAATTTTAGGGGCTGATATTCACAGTTGTACTATTTTTCTTTGCCTTTTCCAAAAAAAAACATTAATTTCTATTTTTTTAGACTATTTTGTCCAAATTCTATAGAATAGAATTGTTTTATCTTAAAAATCATTAAAATTTATATAGAGACTATATAAAATGATTAAAAAATTATAGAGTACAGACCGATGACAAGCTAATCAAAAGAGGGCAATATGGACCCTACTGGTGCTGCCTATGTAAGGATAGCACTGAAACCATGGATCACCTATTTCTCTCGTGCCCCATCACAACCGATCTCTAGAACTCCACTCTCTCACACATACCCTTAACGTCCACCTAGCAGGGACAGACCACAAGGGAGGTATGGGCTAACTAGTGGACATTTGCATATCCACAGAAAGCTAGAAAGTGCCCCCCCCGTGTTTCTTATCTGCTGGGAAATTTGGATAGATAGGAACCGTATCATCTTCTAGGACTCTACCCCTCATTGGCCAACCATCATAGCTATAATTCTTTCCGACTACAAGATTATACCTGAGGATGAGGCTAACTCTCCTCCTAGAAACAACATCCCTGAGACCATTGATCACTCACAGCCTTGGGATTTTTTTTTATGGATCGACACAAGAGACAGGATGTGGTGGAGGGGCTGCACTATATATAACAGATTCCCATTATTACCATATACAAATGGAACTTGGAGATGGCACTAACAACTATGCAGAGCTCATAACAGCAAAAAACCTCATACAATTTGCAATTGAAAAAAACTGTCAAAATCTTCAAGTGTTTGGTGACTCAAAAAAATTTTGCAACTAGATTAACAAATCTTCAACATGTCATGCTTACACATTGCAACACATATTGGATGAGGTGCATAGATACATTACTTTTTTTGATGGTTTCGCATGTCACCATCTACAGGGAATGAAACACACTCGCTGATAAACGTTCCAAAGAGGCAGCGATCAAGTCGTGCAACCTTTGGATGATTCAGGAGCAGCGAGAAGGGGAACACTACCATACTACCACCGCCCATACATGGACCATGCAACATAGGCTCAATAGGAGCCTAATATCTTTTGATATGCGACTTGTTATTTTTTGTTTATATTTATCTTGCTTATACATAAAAAGTACATGTTACAGGAATACTCTTTGCGTAGAGTAACAAAATTTTGAGTTATTTTAATCAACACATTTTCAAGGAACTGTCTCCCTGTGTGGAGAACGTATATTGCTTTTAATTTTTGACAGGCACACAGCCTACTAAATCATGCATATGCACATAGCATCTACAACATGTAATTTTCCTTTTTATTAATGAAAATTACGATTTTTCCAAGGGGAAAAAATGATTAAAAAATCGAATATTTTTACAAAAATATCACCAAACATTTTAGAGATTGTGTGTCATGTACTAGTGAGATTCACCAATGTTTCTAATGTTTAAAATAAATTTCCATCCTTAAAAATTTCCCTCGAGGGAAAGTCAGAGTCCTCAACCTAGGACTTCCCATATTGAATTTAAGAAATTAACACTTTTTCTCATGGCATGGATTGTGTGATATTTTGATTTTACTTCATTTTATTTTAGTGTTTTATGCTTTAGGATAATAATATCAAAACTTAATCATAGATAAAACACTATATATGAAAAAGAATTTACAAAAACTTGTAAGAGCCATTATTAACTACTTCATGTCAATCTATAAATCAAAATGTGACTTTATATTTCCCCTTTTTGTCCCTACCTTTAAAACCTCCATTTCCAAATGGATGATACTTTTTGTTTCTCTTTTTATTTAACAATTCATTTACACTATAAGGGTCGATATTCTTTTAATAAAAAAATCTTCATTCCATTCCAACTTTTATTCTATATTTTATAACTTAAAATACTTTTATTCAATAATTTTAAAAAATTAAAATTAATAAATAAATTCATAAACCATATAATAAATTAAATTCATATCACAACCCAAATAAATATTAAATTCATAAAACTGGTTTAAATATTAAAAGTGATGAGGTTTACAAATAATAATTTTAGGTAATTAAAAGATTGTAAACAAATTAAAAAGAAAAAAGCTACATTTTTTTAACAACTATAATATTCGTCCTTGGATGAGATGGTGACAATTAGGGTTGTGACAACCACCACATGTCACTTGGCCACCAACTTGTACAAAACCTTATGACCCATTGATGTTAAGTTAGTGAAGTTGAGAAAAATGACAATTTTGGGTGTACGTTGATCTAGGATGAGTATAAAATCACCTAAGGTCCTCTGCATTGAGACACTAGCATGCTGAGATATAATGACAATGAAGAGATCATGGTTGAAGATGGCAGTGTAGAGATACCAAGGTAAATACTCCTTTCCTATGAATGAGAGATTCAATAAAGGTTTTAGGGCACGAAATCAATAGTCGTTTCATTTCCTTCAAGCATGCTCCTAATCATACTAAATTTCTCTATCTAATCTAGGTTCTGTAGGTTTTGGATTGTCTCAAGACACTAAGCTTGAGAGGTGTGATTTGTATCCAAACAACTTAATCACCATTTGGTTTTTTATTGGGGAGCTTGGGTAAAGAGTTGGATCTGAGGCCTCTCAAGCACCAATTTGCTATTGGTTGGGAGGCTTTGGTGAGGAGTTAGATCTGTGGCTCTTATGGAGAGGTAATAGTGACCATTTTGCTACTCCAGGAAATAAATCTTATGGAGAGGTAATAGTGACCATTTTGTTACTCCAGGAAATAAAAGGGATAACCCACTCTAGCTTGGTATTCTAAGGTAAAATATAGAGGGGATAACTCACTCTAGCTTAGTCTTCCAAGTCAAATTATTTTGACACCAATGTTTGCACAAAGACATAATGAAAAAATGAAATACACAAGCAGAGGAGGAAAAAGAAAGAGGCTCATGATCTCCCTAAGAAAAATTATGCTCATGGGCATTCAAATTCTACAACCTAAGTTGAAAAGGAACCCTTAGCAATAAAATAGTTATTTTACTACTGCATCCTTGCATTTGAAAAAGCCTCATTAGTAGAATTGGATGGAAGAGTTGAGGTAAACATGAGATGAATGGAGAATAGATTCAAAAGGAAATGGAATGGTGGGTTCAAGGCCCTTGCTTTTTGAATACCCTAGAAACAAATATATACTAGATTATTGATGTTTACTAGATGGTAAAAACAGTGTTGACTCAAGTCGTAAATGGACATAATATTTTACAACAATATATAATACACAAAACTAGAGTGTTGGGAAATTTTGGAGTTGTTTATCAAGTTGTATTTGGATTTAGAATTGAAGTCTACTGGATTGTTGAAGATGAGGAGGTTCCAAGTACAAAGGAAGGGTTTAAGGGTTCTATTCATAGTCGAGACAAACCAATTCACATTGATAGTGACCCCCAAATTCCAATCCTAATGCCAAAAGAAAAATAGATGATTAGTCAATCAATGGACCAACTGCTAAAAGATAATGTTCTTCTCTAGCATCTCTTATTTACCTGTAGATTATCCTTCTTATGTTAGTATAGATGCTAATTTATCTATAAAAATTCCTTCTTATGCTAATATAGTCTTTAGTTTTATACTTTTTGTAAGCTTGGTAGGACTACATCTTCAACCCCGGTCGGGGGAATAACACAAGATTTGAACCCAAGACTTTCGGTTAGGTAAGACTTTATTTCCACGACCATTGCCAATTGAGTTAATAGTATTTATATTAACTAAAAACTGTATTAAATTAACATAGTCTTATGCTAATATAGTCTTTAGTTAATATAATCTTTAGTTAATATAATAACTTAACACTCAATATAATTATGTTAATTAGTATTCAAGCTCATAATATAAGTTTGCTACACACAATAAACCTATATGTTTATGCCAATTAAAGAACAAGGTTCATTTTTTTGGTAGTCCTCTTTCACAAATAACATTTTTGTAAAAAATAAAAAAAAAAAAAAATAAATAAAAACTTGATTTATTTATAATTATTAAAAATATTTTAAGCCTTTATACTTAATTTATTTAGAATTATTAAAATATATTTTAACTTTATAAGTATTTGTAAGTCTTTTTATTAATATTATAGTTGTTTTACTATAGTAAATTTTAATTTAAAAAACAATTAAATTTAAATATATATTTATATATTTTTTTGGTAGGTAAGCACCAATGGGGATTGAAACAGTGACGCTATTGCAAAGAGTGCTTAACTTAACAGTGCACCCATTCACTGCCAATCAAAGCCCCACGGCTATATGTTTAATATTTATTTATAATCAAAAAAATATTTTTATTTTTCATATTTATTTTTTAGAATATAAAAACATGTTTTAAAAAACTAATAAACAAATCAATTCAAATAAGGTTTTTTTAAATAAATTACTTAATCGGAAAATACTTTTCTCTTTTACAAGCAGTTAATGTTTTAAATCTTAATATTTAAAATGAAAAAAAACATATCCTATTTTTCAAATTTATAAAAATATAATCATAATTTTTTTACTAAAATATCTTTTCATATATTATATAAATAATTATATAATAAAATGGACTCCATTTCTTTCCGGATTAAAAGCACATTTATATTAGAACCATACATGTATATGTTTTATTCTCTCTTCCAAATTGTTAAATGGTACAATGTAAGTTTTGACATTGTTTTGCTTCAGCCTCCTCTTTTCTATACTTGATAGGCAATGTAAAATTCTGACATTGTTTTGTGTGTGGGTAACAAATATTGAACATGCTATAGGGCATTAATTGGGTGACGACGACATATGCTAAATTGAACGATGGGCATATACGGCTACCACCCAATTAATGCCCTATAACATGTTATTTATTTTCAGCCCTGCGTTAGCCTCTCTTTTACGGGGATCAATATTTCTGAAAAGTATATTATACATTACTCATTATATTTTGTACTTGTGATATATACTACACTAAGCTAAGCTCCAGAAATATTGGTTGCATTCGGCACCACCACCAGATAACTCAGAAAATAAAATAAAATATTTCAATTTAACACAACAGTGGTAGGGATGGATGGACCACGTGGAATTTCATCTCTTGCGTGTGTGGTCCACATGGGTAATGGACTCCAGCATATCTTTCTTTCCCTTTGCGTGTGGGGTCCACAATGTTTTAACTTTCATGTTTTTCTCCCAAGAATTACCTTTCACTTTACTCTCATTGCGCTAGGTTTAAGTCTCATGTGTTTTTTATTCCAAGGATTAACTTTCAATATACCCTCTATCTTTTTGTGGGGTCCACGATGGTTTAAATTTCATGACTTTTTCCGAGAAATAACTTTGACTTTGCTTGCTTTGCGTGTGGGGTCAACAATGGTTTAACTTTCATGGTTTTTTCCCAGAGTGAAAATGGAGGCCACTGAAGGAGAGGCAAATGGCACCCATCCTCGAGGGACAACCAATTACACTCCAGTATGACCCCTGGAAGGCATCAGGATACCCTAGCACAAAGGAGATCAACAAGATATCTTTCAGGGACTGGTATGAGCAAATGCCAACCACCATCAGGTCGACAGAAAGGATATCGAAGGCTTTCACGCATATTCTATTAGTCCTGATGATGGACCCTCTTTGGGGTTTGAAACGTCGACAGAATGAACACAAAACTGTGGATAATCCGGATCATACCACTGCAAAAACTTCCACAGAAGCCTAAAATCTAACATAACTTCCCTGTACGGAGGGGAAACATGGAAGCAGATCTGTCTTCTCGAAATCTTGAGGATAAAAATTGAGAGGAGAATTGCTGACCTGCAATTCCCAGGTCGTTTGAATCTTCTCTCAATAAGCTTTCACTCATATTCTATTAGTCCTGATGATGGACCCTCTTTGGGGTTTGAAACATCGACAGAATGAACACAAAACTGTGGATAATCCGGATCATAACACTGCAAAAAACTTCCGCAGAAGCCTAAAATCTAACATAACTTCCCTGTACGGAGGGGAAACATGGAAGGAGATCTGTCTTCTCGAAATCTTGAGGATAAAAATTGAGAGGAGAACTGTTGACCTGCAATTCCCAGGTCATTTGAATCTTCTCTCAATAAGCTTTCACTCATATTCTATTAGTCCTGATGATGGACCTTCTTTGGGGTTTGAAACGTCGACAGAATGAACACAAAATTGTGGATAATCCGGATTATACCACTGCAAAAAACTTCCACAGAAGCCTAAAATATAACATAACTTCCCTGTACGGAGGGGAAACATGGAAGGAGATCTGTCTTCTCGAAATATTGAGGATAAAAATTGAGAGGAGAACTGCTGACCTGCAATTCCCAGGTCGTTTGACTCTTCTCTCAATAAGCTTTCACTCATATTTTATTAGTCCTGATGATGGACCTTCTTTGGGGTTTGAAACGTCGACAGAATGAACACAAAACTGTGGATAATCTGGATCATACCACTGCAAAAACTTCCACAGAAGCCTAAAATCTAACATAACTTCCCTGTACGGAGGGGAAACATGGAAGGAGATCTGTCTTCTCGAATTCTTGAGGATAAAAATTGCGAGGAGAACTGCTGACCTGCAATTTATGATCATATGAGTTTCGGCTTCCTTAAAAATTAGGGATCTATGTCTATTTATTCCCAGGTCGTTTGACTCTTCTCTCAATAAGCTTTCACTCATATTCTATTAGTCCTGATGATGGACCCTCTTTGGGGTTTGAAACGTCGATAGAATGAACACAAAACTGTGGATAATCCGGATCATACCACTGCAAGATATCAAAGGCTTTGTTAGACGAGTTCTCAGAGGACCTTCAGTTTGGTGCCTCCCACACACATACGTACTTATGGCCAAGGTGTGCCCATCCTCAAACATTTAAGATGAGACCTCTGAGGTTTGTCCTAACTAAGGAAGCACTGCACGGAGAAGTCGACTCATGGCTAGGAGTGGCCTGCAAGATAACAGAAGGCAAGCACAAGTACCTTTTTGGACCTTTTGGAGCATTGATTCCACAAGGGAAATGCGAAGATGGGGCCGAGAGCAACAAGAATCAGCCAGCCGAGGATGAAATCGAGCCAATAGTGCTCCAGATAAAAGAAAAAACGTTCGAGCTCTGACGAACAATCGCCAGCTTCGGGTCGGTGAGAGAAACTACCCCACCATATTTCAGGGCTTCACCATGTTTACACCGATTGTCATGACGCCGCTAGCCATGAAGCTCCCAATAGGAGTAGCACAAGCCCCCTCTCAGCCCACGGTCCCCGAGTCATAGAAAACGAGAGTCACCCGAACCCCAACTGTCAAGAAACTGGAAGTTAATCCACCAGCTACGATCGTCGACCTCACTATGGAGGTCGAGAAATCAATCCCCACAACCACCATCATTGAAGAGATCCCCACTGCCACCTCCACCGCATTACACCAGTCATGGGAGTCATCCCCGCACACCCCATCAACCTCCACGACTTTATCTGAAACCCTTCAGCCTGGCCAACGAGGAACGACTGTGGAATCAGAAGTCCAGTCAGCTGGGCAGACAGAGGGCACCACTCATACCACCTAGACACAACCTATAGAACTGACCACATTCCCGATGCTTGGGTCAGACCCACCAAAGGAGGGAAACTTGGATTCTACTCTAAAAGGGGGAAGGGTTGAGCCGTACTTGCCACCCATCCCTATAAGTCTCTTAGTCCACCCAATTCCCAGCATCATTCCACCCACTCCACAGTTCACCCCACTGTCACAGCAAGCCCATTCGCCCACCTCCCATTCCGACAAATCCATCACCAGCAGCCTACCCCTACAACAATAGCTCCCATACCCTAGCACAATGCAGGCCAAGATGCTCCAGCATTAGTCATCAGCCTAATTGTTTTCATTTATTAAACATGCAACACACAGAGCCGAAAGGCTCCATGAGGACCTAGCCCAAGAGCATGAAAGGAAAGCGAAGCAGTTGCAGATGGTGACCGACGAGCCTGATCACCTACAATAAGAAAACGTTGGATTGTAGGCTCAGGTTGACCAGGTCACACAGCAGTTCAGATCACTATGGCCGACCATCACCGAGGCGGATGTCGAAGTACCGACAGACATGGATAATTGCACACTGGTCAGGTGCTACGACCACATCCAGGTGGAATGCTCATTCCTGGCAGCCAATAATGCTGAGATGAAGAGGAAACTGGAAATGGTGAGATCTGCATTACCGGATCTAGTAGATATTTACACAAGGATGGGCGAGGGGAAGGTCAGGGAGCTAGAAGCCAAGAAGAAAGCCTTAGGTGATGCCCTCGCCGATGGATATGCCCTGATGAACAAGGTCCATGACTGGTCTGGTAGCCTGGCACTGAAGAACCACTTGGTCTACCCCCTTTGAGAGCAAATATAGACTCTATTTGTGTGCATGAAAGACTGCACAGACCCCACCCAACTGCAACAATGAACGATCAAATGGACACCCTCTAGGCTCAGGTTGATAGTATAGAGGAGGAGTCCACGCAGACGAATAAGATCATCAAGGATCTACAACCATCGGTCCGAATGTAGGTGTTACTTTTGAAGGAGGTGTGTGACTCCAGCAGGAAGCAATGGAGCGACGTCGAAAGCCAACAGCCAACTGAACTGACGTCGCACTCAGCCGAAATTTTTACTTAGGCAACCAATGTAATTCTCGCCCGATGGGATGTCGTCGTTCAAAATTACACAATGTTTAGGCAACAGACAATGACCTCTTTCTCGGAGTTAGAGCCTTCGTTTGGAACGGGGGAATCGTAGGAGCAAGAAGGTGCAACAAAAGTAGATGCCACCCTGCAAGAAATGATCGAAGCAGAAAAAGCACCTACACAACTGACAACAGAACCAGTGCAGGTAATAGTGCAACCACCACCCACATGATCAGCAGGACTGACAGAGGATGAAATGACTTGACTTAGGGATGAACCAAGGAATTGCGGTTGGGGCTTGTTGGGGCCTTCATTTAAATTTTTAAAAGGTTTGACCAATTTTGACTGACCAAGGGATGAAAAGGAAATGGGTGGCAGCAACAGTTGGCTGGAAGAACAAGTAGTTGCGCAGGAGTTGTGGCAAGATGGTAGTGGGAGGCAAAGGTAGCCGAGGGGGTGGGAAGGTGAAGAAGAGGACGAGGGGAAGAACTGGCAGTCCAAGTAATAGAGAAGGGATATAAAAAGAGAAGACATGAAAGGAGCGGGGTTAGATTGGGCAAGGTTAAGGGAAGGTGAAAAGGATTCTTTCTTCGGTCGATGGAAGGGAAGATCGCAGTAGCCGAGAAGACATGGTCCGTGAAGTTGTACAACACCCATAGAACTGACTCGGGTATTTTATGTAGTTGTTTACAGCAGAAGCAGAGTGATATTGTAATGGTTAACTATTATGATTAATATAAATATCTACTAAGATTAGTTGCGGTTTATTATGTATCCGGGCCCTGTGTATGAGGGATCTTTAAATTTTTTTTGAATGAATTAACAATTGCATGTAATTGGTAGTTCATGTGACATCACGAGTATGTTGTTATCTATGTGTTTTATATAATGTATTCATGGATTTGATCGAATGCAACTCAGTTAAGGATTTCATGACTCCATGCTGAACCCTTCTCCCTTTTGGTCGCGACACGCCTCGGGTGAGACTCCTTTTCCTTTGGGGTAAGGTGAAAATGCCGACATTGTCCTAGACTACAACAAACCATTGTTGGCCTCCTGTGCCCAAACCCAGGGTCTTCCCCCTGATGACCCTCACGAGCCAACAATAATATGGAAAATATTACTGCTACCATGCCAATCGACATTTCCATTAGCCGTGGGATTGTCGAGAACATTCACATCGGGTTTCCTATTCTCTTGAAGAGATCGGGCTTTACACTGATCTTTTTAAATAATTTTGCGATGTCTTCACTTGGTCGTAAGAGGAAATGCCTGGTATTGATCTAGCTATAGTGGTGCACGAAATACCCACTTTTCCTAATGTGAAGCCTGTTCGTCAACCTATTCGTCCAGTGCATCCCAGAAAGTTTGTTGCTATTAAGGGAGAAGTTGAAAAACTTCTAAAGGATGGTTTTATTTACCCTATTCCATTGATAGACTGGGTTTCCAATATTGTACCCATCACTATAAAGCAGGGAACAATTCGAGTTTGTGTTGATTACTGCAATATCAACCGTGCGTACCCTAAAGAAAATTATCCCACTCCCTTGATTGATCAGATCATTGATGAGTGTGCTGGGAGTGAGGTCTTTACTTTTATGGATGGTTTTTCTAGTTATAACCAGATTAACATATTACCCGTTGATCAACACAAAATTGCTTTCATCTATCCATGGTGGAATTTTGCTTATAACAAGCTCCCTTTCGGTCTAAAAAATGATGGTGCTACCTTCCAGAGAGTGATGTCATATGCCTTTCATGATATTAAACACATCATTCAACCTTATTTAGATGACTTATCAGCTCATTCTGCTAAGCGTCGTGACCATCTGGACCACCTTTCAGCAATATTTCTACATTTTCGACATTATAATATTTGTCTCAATCTGCACAAATGTTTCTTCTGCGTTAAATCTAGCCGGCTCTTGGGTTTTGTTGTATCCAAAGAAGGCATTCAAATAGATCCTCTAAAAGTAGAGGCTATTGTAAATCTACCCCCTCCTTCATCCCTGCACCAATTGCAGAGTTTGCAAGGGAAGGCCAATTTTCTTCATCGATTTGTCCCTAATTATGCGGAGCTTGCCAAGGGATTTACTCGCTTACTTAAGAAGGGGATTCCATTCATTTGGGATGAAATTTCCCAACAATATTTGGATGCTTTAAAGAAAACACTCATTATTTCTCCTTTATTACATCCCGCCAACTACCACCACGATTATTTCTTATGCTTGGTCGCGTCTAACAGTACCATTGCGATGGTACTAGTTCAGGACGATAACGATGGAAATGAACACGTGATTTATTATTTGAGTCAAAATATTATTGACACATAAACTCGATATGCTCATGTCAATAAGTTTTCCTTGGTAGTAGTCCATGTTGTCCAATGATTTCTCCATTATATTCTTCTATGGAAGACCACAATGATTTTTTATTGTAATCCCATGACTTATATTATGACTCGTCAGTTGCTTGGGGAAAAATATTCTAAATGGATCATTATCCTGCAGGAGTTTGATTTGGATTTTACTGCTGCCAAATCAAAGAAATCACTAGTTTTTGTCAAATTGATCTGCGACCTTCCTTCTGCAAACACCTCCACTGATTTTACTAAGAAGATTCCTGATGAAACCTTGTTTCTTATCAGTACTCTTGACTCATGGTACATAGATATCATTGTTTATCTTCAGACCCATATTTTCTTATCTGATTTGTCTCGATATAACCGACATCACATCTGGCATCATCCTCAACCTTATTGGATTATTGGTGATACTTTGTATCGAGTCGGTGTTGATTCTGTTCTTCATAGATGTTTAACACTTGAAGAGATTGAAAGAGTCCTAAATGACTGTCACTCCAGGTGATGTGGTGGTCACATGTCAAGCTATGCCACTGCTTAGAAGATCATTCGTGTCGGTTATTTCTAGCCTTCTATCTTTAAAGATTGAATTTTGGCAGTTCAAAAGTGCCATGAATGTTAGATATATAACCCTAAACAGCGCACCCCACCAACACCCTTACACCCAGGTTTTACCGTTGGTCCACTTGCTAAATGGGGCATTGATTTCATGACTTGTAACCCTCGCTCGGCCAGGGGGCATGGCTATATTATCGTCGTCGTCGACTATTTTACTAAATGGGCTGAGGCGATGCCCACATATAATGCTGATGGTACAATTGCTGCTCAATTCCTCTTTAACCATTTCATAGCCCATTTTGGTGTCCCTCAAGCCATTGTCATTGATCATGGACCACAATTTCATTAGTACATGATGGCATAGGTTACTTCTCATTTGGGTCTTCGTCATGACAACTCAACTCTTACTACCTATAGGCCAATAGACTATTAATAAAGTCTTAATTATTATGCTTCAACGTACCATTGGAAATCATAAAAAGGATTGGCATCTCATGTTGTTTTCGGCTCTTTGATATTACCAAACCATGCCTAAGACAACCATTGGTTTCACTCCATTCTAGTTGGTATATGGTTTAGAGGCGACACTCCCTATTGAGTGTGAGATTCCTTTGTTAAAAATAGTTATCGAACTACTCCCCGATACATCACCTCAAGAGGAACATTTAATTTATCTCGAGAGCCTTGATGAAACCCGTTGTATTACTATGATGGTTATCGAAGCACAGAAAAAACCAGTTAAATCTCATTATGATCAAACTATTTCTCCACGAGTTTTCATTGAAGGTGACTTGGTCTTGTTGTATGACCAAGCCAACGATAAGTTGGGAGCTGGAAAGTTCAAACCGATGTGCCATGGGGCATACATTGTTAAACGTGTTTTGCAAAAATATGCCTATGAGTTGGTTGACTACGAAGGTAATGCGTTAGCACAACCCCGCAACTGGCTTTATCTGAAAAAAGTATTATGCGTGAGTCCCATGTAATTAATTTTGTACATTAGTGTGCATTTTGATTTTTTGGTGTGATTGTTTGCTTTGCATACATGTTTCCTTTGCTTACATTGTGCTTCACTTGGTTTGCAGATGTCATCGAACCATTATGTTGGTTTTTCTGTTGGTGCTTTTTGTACCACACAGAACTTATCTTCTGTAGCTTGGGCACTCTTCGTCCCTAATGGAAAGTTGATCAATTTACAAGGTTTTTGCCTGGGACGAACAACTAGTAATATTTCCAAGTACAATGCAATTATTGAACTATTATCATAACCAGTTTCTCTCGGAATCAAAATTTTTCTTGTTAAGTTAGATTCACAACTCATTGTGCTACAATTAAATGGTCATTATTCAGTAAGAGATCAACTAATTTGTGCATGTATCTACCTTTTCGATTACTGGAAAGAAACTTTGATTACATTACATATCAACACATTCCACGAAATTTGAATACAGTAACAAATGCATTAGAAAATTACGTTTTAGATATACATTTGCATCACTTGTAAAAAATCAAACACATCATCATGATATATGAACACATAAGTAGACAATAGAAACATGCATATCGAGTCTGTCAAAATTTGTTATATCAAGATCTAAAAAAATAGTGTTTTGAGACACATGGATTTGAAAGCCTACAATAGTGTAGATAAACATGACTAGGAATAGGCTATTCGCCCACATGATGCTCATGATAACATGAGACAACTCTAATCACTCAGCATAACAACTGAGGTAGTCTCGTGGATACTCCTACTATATGTCTCTAGTACTGTAGTGACACATCATCTATAATCACATACTCTGGAATCCCCCGAGTAATCACTTCCAGGTTTCACACCATCTCTACTATAGGATCTGCTCCTTCCTCATATGGAGCTTCTTCCTTTGTTGGGCATGCTACTCTCCATGCTATTTGGGAGATTCTGGAATGTTTTTCCGGTCGCACATTTGCAAAATTGTCATAAGTAAACTCTAAAATACACTTACAATAAAATATCATAAAACTTGAAAATTTCCAAAAACAAGTTTTACTTACATCGGTCCACTATGCATAGGGTGCTAGGGGAAGATTTCGGTCTCCTCTGAAGTTTATGACCGCACAGGAATAGTCATCCACTATAATCAGCTATTGTTGTAGCCAACCAAAGAATGGCGGAGGGAAATGCATACATTGACCTCCTCCCCCTCAAGCCATGATCTCACTCCATTTGAGAAACTTTGGATCTCATGGAGCTGGATTTCCCACCTCTACCCACTGGTATCAAAATAGTGGCACACACTCCAAAAATAATGTGACTAAATTGATCTGAACTCAAAGTTCTTCAAGAATCCTATTTTACACTTGTTCAGTTGTCTTTTCATGTTGACCAACAATCCTTCGCACAAGTTAAATACTATTGGAGCAAGGCAATCCACTGCGTATTGGAATTTTGATTTAGTTGCCCATGCAATGCCTGAGCCCCAACTATACAAGCCACGATATGTAGACTCGCCCTCAAGGGGAGGTTGTCGATGGTTGCTATCATAACCATCCCACTCACAATTGTTTCAGCACCTGGGAAATGCATTTTGATCAGGGTATTGGTGCTCTCTCCTCTAGTACAAGATCCGAAGAGTTGGACCCTCTCCTCTCTTCTGGACAATCCAGTGATGAAGTAGATTTCAACTACCTCTAGTTCGAGTTCTTGATCTCCAATGATGAAGATACTGCGACCAACATCCCATAATCCAATGAGATATTCTAGCAGCTCATTCTGAGCTCTGAGTCCCAGGGTTTGAAAGAACTTCAGTAATATGAAATCCCTCAAAGCATTAACACATTCATCTTTTTGGGCAGCTTGGTGGTCTTCTACCTTGTGGCCTCTCTCTTTCCATTCGATGGCCATATCTATCGAAATTTCCTGCAAATAACCCATAAACAATATCAGGAAGGCTTTCAATGGATCAAAATTGGGAAAAAAACGGTTAAGAAAAAGGATTTCTCATTTTATTTTAGACTCTGCACCCAACACGAACGTTCGAATTATTTTCGCTTTGGTAGTGTGAGGGCCTTTTGGGCTAAGGGGTGATCAGTGCGAATCCGATGATCAGACTCATGTTGATCACCCCGATTATAAAAATTAAAATCCTCCCCTTAAGCAGTAAAAAAATCTCTAAAATGGAATGAAAATGGAATGAAAAGCAAGAGAAAGGGAAGAGCTCTTACCTGCAACTGACGGCTTGTGAAATGGTGCCCTAGATCTGCCACACTGCTTGCCTAAAGAATCAAGGAAAATGGGGTAAATGCACTCTCCGAGTTACTCCAAGTGAAATGGTAAATTGTTTTTTACTTTTTGTGTATTTATAATTTTTCAAACACATTTTTACCAATATTTTATTATTTTTCTTAATATTGGTGATGCGTGGCTGTCTTTGTGTAGTTACAAGATCTATTGGTGGTAACAGTGATCATTTTTTGACCAATTCAACAAGTTTTTGTTTTCTCCCTTTTTTTGACTTGTTAAAAATAAACGAAAGAGGAACCCTCATGGAGTCATATTTAAGCTCTTTTTTGACTATCGAAAGATGAAAAGATCATCGAGTACTGATCCAAATGAATACTAGAATACTCTCTAAGTCTTTGAAAATCATTCAAAAGATCAAGATTATCGCATGGGCAAACCTTCATAAAACAAGGGAAAACACTATCGGCAGCTAAAAAAAAAAAGAAAACGTTGAAAACGGAGTATCAGAGGCATGAATAGTGAACACACAAGAGCCGTTGGATCTGGCCAATCAATGGTCCAGATCTGATTAGCGAATCGCAATCGGCGGTGGCAAAGGGAGTCTATCGGCGGAGACCCCACGATATATGTGATTGCGATGAGTGGGGTCAACGAGGACTGATGATCAAGCTCGCAGATTGACGTCCCACGTTTCATCGAAATATCGCTATTGGTAAATACAATGGAGTGGGGTTATATACATATACATATATGTGATGCGATGGCCGGACCCGATAACAATTATGAATGAAGTTTGATATATTTTGAAATCCGGGAAACGTCAATTTCCTTTGTATTTGCGATTTTTGTTAAATAAATGAAATATAAAGAATCAAGTGCCGATGTGATGAACCGGACCCGAAAGGGGTTTATTAATGTTGTTGAATACTATTTCAAGTCCGATAAAGCGGGTTTTTCAATGTTTTAATGCATTTTTAATATAAAAGGGAAATCCACGAAACAAGTGGGATTTTGGGAGGCCAAAGGCGGTAAGTGGTTTGGATCGGGCGTACATAGGCTACCACATGTCCAGGCTGAGGAGAGAGGAAACCACCCTTATCGGGCGGTTAACCTCCGTACGAGAGAGCCCCCTGAAATGAACCACAACCTGGATCTGGATCTCCCAGATCAACGGTGGAGATGAGATATCGCTACAAAGGTGGACCCAATAGGAGAATAGGACGCATTTATGACTATTTGAAGTCCAGATGAATAGTGTTTTGGCGGATTTTCATAGTTTTGAATGCATTTCTTTGTGTTAACAGAAAGCGGCCATTTCAGGGATTTCAAAGGCTCGATGCACTCATCCGTTGCAGAACAGGTGGCCACCTCTTCTAAGGCGTTATGCCATAATTACAAAAGCTTAGAATAGGGATTCAAGTGGATAGAGGTCGGGATACAGAAAGCCGAGAAGAGGAAATGAACAGATAGGCGGATTGGCTTTAAAAGCCACAGATTGATAGAAACAAAGGCAGGCAATATTGAAAGCAGTGCTGAGATAGAGCAATAGAGATAAAGGATCAGTAAGGAGAGTATGTGTACTCAAAAGAGACTTGGGGGATCCAGGTAAAGCCTTATTGTTTTGTTTCTGTTGTGTGAGGCTCAATTTGAGTTCACTGTTGTAAAACTCTGCTTCTGAAGACATAATAGAGAGGACACCACTGAAGGCTGGACCAGGAGATGTAGCCCAGGAGTTTTGGGTGAACTCCATATTAAACTTGTTGTGTTTATGTGTGTTGTCTATCATGCTTCTTTAACTGCTTCATTGTCTATTTGTTTCGCAATCTTATCGATCCATTGCATAAAGTAACATAGGAAAATCCATGCACATGAGTTTGTAATACCTTAATAATTGTCTTATATCTCATTATCAGATCAAGTACTTGTCTTTTTGAACTCATTAAATTAAATGAATTGACATCATATCAATATACGTTTACCCCTTTTTGGGCTGTGATTAACTATTTATGAAAAAGGAACACGGTTGACACAGTCATGAGGTTCTCTCGAATATTGTTTTCTACCTTTTTGGGTTCGAGAGACATATTACGAAAAGGGACCTGATGGAATTTTCTTCTTTCGTCTCTTTTTCGAACTATCTAAATATGAAAAAGACACTGATTTACTCTTCCGTCAAACTCGTAAAAATTAAATGACGAAAGACTTGTCATCATGATGAGATCGAGTTTCTCCTTCCTAGGGCTCATAAAACTTACTAGGATGGATTCATTCGAAGAATGAACTTATATGATAAGCATATGCTATTCGCTTCAAGCGTGTGATTAGAAATAATTAGGGTACTCACTAGAAATAGTGGGGAAAATGAAAATGAAACATCTCTTGTATAGGAAACATGTCGCTCTTGAACATGACACTCATTTGTTTCTCGTGTTGGGTATGGGATATCCTCACTCAGTCACTTTTCCTTTCAGGTTTGGGTGATCCATTTTTCCTGTCATTAGACTATTCCATTTCATCATCATGACCCTTGGTCCTATGTTGAGTCAAATGCTACCAAACTCCAGAGTCGTGTTATCGATATGTTCAAGAGAAGTCCTATCTATAGTTTATTACTTACACATTGTCTAACCTTTTTACACAGTCCTGGATCGTACTAATTTATTCCACTTTATTCCTTGTTTCATGTCAATGATGAGGGGCTCATTATGGCCCTCCTTTGATGGGTCACTTCCTGTCGACTTCAGCTCATTATCTAGGAAGCTGAGTTAGAAACCCCCTTTCGGTAACTTAGAGCTTGCATGCCTTAATGACAAGTTCTTTGCATTCGACAACAAGTTTTAATCATTGGCCTTCGATCAGGTGATTCCATGAGTGTTCAACTTCAGCTTCATTTTCACATTCATGGATTGTACTGTTGTACCTTGAGGGCCATTGTCATTATTGGTGGTTTCTCTTGTGCTTGTTAATGGTTCACATCATTGGCCAGTAATCAGGTGGTTTCTAGCATGTTCGACTTCGACACATTCATTCGCATGTTATAATTTGTACTTTGATCGAGTTGGGATGGAGTACAAGACCCTGAGTTTTGTCTAATATAACTCAGGTTGCGTGGAGTTATGTATTACTCATGATTGTATACATGTTACCTCTATATGGATGGTTGCGACCATATCGTGGGACCTTATATCTATGATGATGATGATCCTTCTATATCGGGTGGTTACATCCATGCCATGGATTTTAGATTTCCAAACAATCATTTTCATTCAGATGGTTGCACCCATACCATGGGTCTTTTCACATGGTCCTTTCTATCCGGATCACTGTGTCCATATCGTGGATTCATGTGTTGATATATATGACAAAGATATCATATATGTATATGTATATGCATCCTTGATTTGCAAGTCTCATGGCAGTGTTTTTTCTCATCCTTGCAATAGCTCTTAAAGCATATCATCCATCACTCCCTATTTTTCCTTCATACTTTAAGGGGAATCTGTTACAAAGTATTTTGTCACACCTCCTACTCTTCCCTGTGTCATACCCTAGAGTGCCCAAAACTTGACAATTATGCAGTGTACCCATCTTGATATGCAGTGCATATCCTCCTTGAAGAACTAATGAAAACATGCCTTGAGCCTTCCCTGAGGAAATGAGCTCAAAACCCTAATTTTTGGGTCAGCGCGACTATGACACTACTTACTTGTGCTTATGGCAGGTTGCACCATATTAGTCTTGCGCTGCCAGCGTGGTTTTTACCTGGATACTCACGTTGATCCCTAAAAGGAAAGTTTTCCCAAAGAGGACAAGAAGCTTCGTGATCTACAAGCTTCTAGAACAATAAGTTGGAGGTTGTTCACTGTGGATGTGGTCGAATTCTCCCTTTGATCTTATCCCTATGAGCTTCCTCTTTGAGATGAGGACCTTCCCCTATCTTTGGTGAGATCCTAACTCCCTCCCCCTACCTATATATTCATCCTCTTACATACCCTAATGGTTGGTCTCTGATTATTTGCATCCTTATGCTGAGATAGTGCCTACATGTTATTCATTTTGGCTTGGAGAATGAGTTCTTGGAGAGCTTGAGCTTGGACTTGGACATTCACTCAAGGAGGGCTACTAACATCAAGGCCTAGGTTGTATGATTCCTCTTTTGTTTATTAATATATACAACTACTATTTCACATTCCAAAAATGCTTGTGTCAATGCTTCACTTATCTTAATGCTCCTTGATTTGTTAAGTGGATTGC
This sequence comes from Pinus taeda, assembly GCA_000404065.3. NCBI lineage: Eukaryota > Viridiplantae > Streptophyta > Pinopsida > Pinales > Pinaceae > Pinus > Pinus taeda. Next base: position 37,739 of record APFE031466692.1, read on the forward strand.
ATTCGATTATGTTTGTTTCACTTTTATGCTTTGTTGTGTCTTTGGCCTCTTGTGCAGGTATTCAAACATTGTGAGCAGTAAGGACTAAGCCTGCGAAGCAAGTGATCAAAATCTTCAACAAAGGAGTTCATTATAGCATTAGAGCGAGGTAGGTATCCTTCCTTTTCTCTCATTTTGATTGTAATTTAGGAAAGTGTCTTGTAGATTGTGTCATTTGTTGCTAGACCCACTCATTTGGCTAAAGGGATAATCTCTATCCGCATAGAGGATTTACCTATATAACACATCATTCATGAGAAATTTGTGCACGTGGACCCAACTAAGATACAAGTAATTCGGGATTGGCCAGCCCCAACCACTCTAACAGATCTTCATAAATTTCTGGGTCTTGCCAATTTCTACCGCAAGTTTGTGTTGGGGTTCTCTCATATCACCTAGCCTTTAAGTCAAGTCACCAAGGGCAGAGTGAAAGCAAAGTTTTTTGGTCCGAAACCAAACAAAAGGTGTTTTCCGAGTTGAAGCATTACCACATCTTTACACTGGTGCTCAATTATCAGACTTGCAACAACCATTTGCGATTGAGAAAGATGCCTCCGACTATGATATTGGTGCATTTCATACTCAACAGGGACATCCAATGGCTTACCATAGTGAGACACTTTCAGGCACAACCCAAAAGTATCCCACTTATGACAAAGAAATGTATTCCATTGTGCAGGTTTGTCGTTAATGGAAGCATTACATTATGGGGAAGTGAATAGTCATCCACACAGACCACCCACCCCTATAGTTAATATAAACACAAAGGGGAAGTTGCAAAACGATCACCATTAGAAATGGTCCACATACCTAAAACAATTCCATTTGAACATTAAGTACAAGAAGGGTCGCACCAATAATTTTGCAGACTGCCTTAGATGACCACCTGTCATGGTGTTGATCACTATGCTCGACTCTTGTAGGCATGAGACTTCGAGGTGGCTGCATCTTTACAAGATAGATCCATAATTTGGCAGCACATACCAGAAACTCCTGGAAGGTAAGAAAGTTCCAAAATTTCACCTCTAGGATGCATTGCTATGCCACGTGGGACACATTTGTGTTCCTTTAAGTGAGCATGCCAAGATGATTTGGGAGGCGCAATACAGCTGGGTCGCCGGAAATTTTAGAGTAGAGAAAATAGTGGCAGTACTGTAGAAGTACTTTTATTGGCTGAACCTTTGTCAAGATGTTGGGAGGTACATTAAATTTTTCACTGCTTGCTCCATTTCCAAACTAACCATCAAGAATCAAGGCCTATATATTCCTATGCCTACTCCTAGTCAACCTTGGGAATCCATCTCCATGGATTACATGCTAGGCCTTCCTTCTACTAAGCATGACAACAACTACATTTTCGTGGTGGTTGACAAATTCTCTAAGATGGCTATTATGGTAGTCTGCAAGAAGAGTATCACAACAGAGGCCACTGCTAATCTCTTCTTTGAGCAAGTGTGGGCACACTTTGGGATCCCACATTCCATTATCTCTGATCGGGATAACGGACTCCTAAGTTCATTTTGGTCAAGTCTCTGGTCGATACTGGATACCAAACTCACTAAGTCCATGACTTTACATTCCCAAATTGATGGTCGAATAGAAGTCATCAATAGGATGATCGTACATATTTTGTGCATGTACATGGGATGAAAGCCTCCCCCATGTCCAACACATATACAATAGATCTCTCCAAAGCTCAATGGGCCAAGCCCCTTTCATGTAGGGTTGGGATTTCAGCCATTATGGCCCATTGATGTGGCCATACCATTTGTAGCTACTTAGGCAAATTTAGTTCATGTCCAGTCCGATGCTGACAGGGCTAACAACTTCATTGAGAGCATTCAACACATCTTCTAGAAAGTCCATGATATATTGGACAAAGCCAATGGTAAGTACAAGCAATGTCGTGATCAACATCTGGTGTCGTACAAGTTCCAAGTGGGCAATAAAGTTTGGCTACATTTGCAGAAGGGGCGCCTCACTAGACCCATCACAAGTTTCACCCACTCTGATTTGAGCCATACACCATCACCAAGGTTGTAGGGGAAAATTCCTTCAAGCTCAACACTTCAACGTTCCTTGGTCTGCACCCAGTGTTCAATGTATACTGCCTTCAACCATCCTTTCCACCATTGCTGGACACATTCGACATTGGATAAGAACTCACACCAACATAGCTAAACCTAGACTGCATGGAATAGGCAACAATTGATTGGATCATGGACACACAGATCAAGAAAAATTGCCAATAGAATATCCAACTATATCGGGTTGTCAAATATGGCCAACTCCTGTGCCAAGGCAAGTGGCTCACCAGGGACCAAGTTCAGCAGAAGTTTTCCCATCTCATGGAGGCACTTAAGGAATGGGGACCATTGCTTCCTAAGGGGGTGGACTGATCCATGTGGATATTGGTGGCCACCCTCCTATTCCATTTGGACCCTCAACACTATCTCTTTTAGTTTCCCTAATTGTAGCATAGTTTACTATTTTTGGCAGTTATTCGGGTGATGAACTTCCAGATCTGTTTTGAGGCCCTAAAGGAAATGTTTAGGGAAAACAGAGAGACCGGAAAAGTCCCAACTACATTGACATGATTGTTTTCGGATTACTCTATGAGATCTTCAAAACTAGGTATTATTATAGCTAAACGAAGATCGTACACCAAAGTTACAACCCCGCGTAATTGATGTACCAATTTACCCAAACGGGGCCCATATTTTTGGCGCTTCATCTCCTAGGGTTAGGTTTCTGGATGTTTAGGGTTTTCTATTGTTTCTCAATAATAAATAGGCCTTGGAGCCTCATTGTAACATAGTTCAAAGGCATGTAGCCGCCACATCTCTTCTAAGAGATAAGCTACCATTTTCCGAGCTAGTTTCTTTCCATGTTGTTTGTAAGCATATTTTAGTATTTTGATATTAATGAAATGAAATTTTATTTCTATTGCATTTCAATATTTATGGTTATATCTGTAATTTGGTTCATTTATGTTTAGGTTCGGATCATAAAGTAACTACATCATGCTAAATACTTTACCAAATTGGATCTCAACTTGGGATACCACTAGGTATGAGTAAAAGAAGAAGCCACCTAAAAGATCACCTTTAAGATAGAGTAATGTTTAAATAATGCACTATTGATATTTAAGTATTTGATAAATGATGTAATGTCATTTTCTAGACGAATTTCTAAATATCTTGGATCATATATTGATTTCAAACTACACCTAGGAAGAGCATATCTCACATCTCACGCAGGGGTTAAAGACCCTAAAAGAGTCGCGATCCTTAAAAATCTTTTAGCAAATGTGATATTTCCCAAAAATCACACATGCCTTATGTATGGACTTTTAAAATGATTACAAAGGGTCTAAAATCCTAATCTTAATTGATAGTTATGGTTGGAAAAAACTCTGAGCTTTAACCCTAGACAACTATCATAAGTTGTTAAATGCTAGGTTGTTGAAAAATTTGGGGTTGTCATTCTTGTTATATTGATTAGTGTTCCATAGTTGAGCAAAGTAAAGAAGTGAGAAATTGGAGCAGGAAAAAATAAAAATAAAAAAAATTAGATGATCCTATCATGACTATACAAACCACAATTGTCAATGGCAACTCCACAATGATTTTTATTTTCTTTATATTTGCATTTTTTTAGAAGAAAAGGGCAATTGGGAAAATTTTAGGAGCTAATATTCACAGTTGGACAATTTTTCTTTGCTTTTGAAAAAAAAAACATTAATTTCTATTTTTTGAAAAACTATTTTGCCCAAATTCTATAGTATAGAATTATTTTACCTTAAAATTCACTAATATTATATGTAAAGACTATATAAAATAATTAAAAATTTGAATATTTTTACAAAAATATCACCAAACATTTTAGAGATTGTGTATCATGTACTAGTGAGATTCACCAAAGTTTCTAAACCTTAAGATAAATTTCCATCCTTAAAACTTTCCATGGAGGGAAAGTCATAGTCTTCAACTTAGGACTTCTCCTATTGAATTTCAAAAAGTAACTCTTTTTATCATAGCATAGATGGTGTGATATTTTGATTTTACTTCATTTTATTTCATTGTTTTATGTTGTAAGATCATAATATCAAAACTTAATCATAGATAAAACACTATATATAAAAAAGAACATACAAAAACATGTAAGAGCTATTATTATGAACTACTTCATGGCAATCTATAAATCAAAATGTGACTTTATTATGAACTACTTCATGGCAATCTATAAATCAAAATGTGACTTTATATTTCCATGGGAATTTTGAAGTTGTTTATCAAGTTGTATTTGGATTCAGAATTGAAATCTCCTAGATTGTTGAAGACGAGGAGTTTCCAAGTACAGAGGAAGGGTTTAAAGGTTCTATTCGTAGTCAAGACAAACCAATTCACATTGATGGTGATCCCCAGCGTCCAATCCCAATGCCAAAAGAAAATAGATGAGTAGTCAATCAATGGACTAACCACTAAAAGATAATGTTCTTCTCTAGCATCTGTTATTTACCTATAAATTATCCTTCTTGTGTTAATATAGATACTAATTTAACTATAAAGATTCCTTATTGTGTTAATATTGTTAGCCTGCTGCTGCAGCAAGTTACTCATATTTCATGATTGACATTTTACAGGCCAAATATGTCGTACTTTGCATGCTGCAATGCTCCATATTTTCTAAACAGTCACCAAGGAAAGAATGCTATTTCAAAGATTCATCCACTGTATTCCAATTTTGAGCAATTATTCCATTTTTGAAAAGTTCTTATCCAAGGGGAGGTCCAAACAGTTTAATCTTGGTCTCCCTAGGTTTCAATTTTCGGTTGCAGTATATAGAGAAAGAATAATCTGTCCAAACAGCCTAATCTTGGCAGATTTTAGATAGGTAGAGAAGCAAAGGAGCCCAATTGCTTAATCTGGGCCCTTGGAAGAGATAAGGGTATATTTAGATAGGAGGGAATTCAAAAAGAAAAAGAGCACATTGAGGGTTTACTAATTCAAGTGCACCCAATTCAAGTGAAGAAAAAAAGGTTAGGATTGCTAGGCTGGGTAGGTAGTATGAGGCTGCAGAAGTAAAGATGGTACTACCATTTGGTTTATCAAAAGAAGGACCCATAGCATGTATGAGTTGGCATCTTGGCAGTTGGCTGGCAGTACAACAAGGAAGCATGACTAATTTCCCTTTTCTTTCTCCCAAGAAATCATCTAACTAACATTCCTCTAAAAACCTTGAGATCTGCTCAAGTAATCCAGTCTCATTTCATTTCTTACTAAAGCCAAGTTAACAATTTAGTTGACTTAGTGATAAGAAGCCACATTTCTTGTGTAAAAATTAATTTCTACATAATCCATTCATTTCCTTATGCTTGAGTTTCTAATCCATAAACTTAGCATCCCCACATCCCTTGTCATCTCTCAGAATTCATATTAACATCTAATTCTATTATATAGCTCCCTAAAACCATGTTCCCTACCCCTACTCTAAAAGAGACTATATAAAAACCCTATAAATACTAAATATCCACCCCTTGGCAATTATAGCCAAATAAACCAAAGTCGGGAAAACAGTAGGTCTATTTGGGGCCCACTATTAGTCCCTCCGCGTTCACTCGGGATTTATTTGACTCTTGGTCGAATAAATAACCTTTTAACCCTTTTTCCGCTCCCTTTTTGGGTTTTATCAATATCCGATTGATAAATAGCCAAAACCCGACATTACTTTAAACCTTAATCTTAAGTTTAAACCCACCGGCGGCCGCAATTATTTCAAGGGTTAACACGCACACATTTGCTTTAAAATCCAAGCTTTTTCTCTCCCCGTCTGCCATCGGATCTGTTTTCCCAGATCCGACGGCCCTCATGCATATCGGGCACCCTCTTACGACATTCCGTTAGCGCCTGATGTCCGAGAGTTTCACCATCGTACACCGGGACGCGTGGCGGCCTCCCATTGCATCGGGTCGCCCCTGACAAGAACCATCTCCGTACCAAAGGCGGTCCGATGCACAGGCCAAAACCACCCTCCCCTCACGTAACAGGAGCGCCACGTCACCCTGCCACGTCGCCTCCACCTCACCCCTCCCTGCCATGTGTCACCACCACGTCACCCCGCCGTACTGCCAGGTCACCTGCTGATGTCATCAATCTGCCACGGTGTCCATTGCCACATCATCATCCACGTCAGCTGCCACGTCATTATCCGTACCCGCTACCCGACAAAAAATACGTCATGATGACGTCATCCTCAGAAAACGCCAAAAATCCCAAAAAGCGCCAAAATTCTGGAAAGTGAGTTAAAAGTCGTGAAAACGACTATTTTAGTTCATTTTTGTTTTTTTTACTGCAAAAGCAACGTGCATGCGGTTTCTGTTATTTTTACACTCCCAAGACTTCAGCGGCCAACCAACCTGCAAATTCGGCACCATAGTTCGTCTCAGCAGCTCATTTCGCCCTATCAAGTGCCTCTGGCACCTTCATGACAGGTATTTACCCATTTTTTATCTAAAACCTTGTTTTCATGCTTCTCTGCTCAAAATTCTGAATAAACTCGTTTTTAGCTGGTGAAACTACCCCCGCCAGTCACCCATTACTCTGCTCCTACCATTCAGTTGGTCATTCTTTGCGGACTGACACCTTGAGCTATTTCCTTCAGTAAAAGGGTTATTCCTCCCCTCTGTTTATTCATGGTCGCTCGCGAAATACTAAAATCTGTGTGTTACTCAGCTGAGCTGCCCAACTATATTACGCCTCGTTGGTTCTAGCCTTTGTTCCTAAAAGAAAAACCTGAGTTTCTTGTCCCATCTGCGAACTGGTGCTCCCGAGGCGAAATTCAGTTCCCCGCCTCTCAGCATTGCGTCCAGTGCCCACTAAGCCTCTAGTTTCGACCCATTCTTGTTAAGGCGTCTAGCTGGAGTACTGTCACTCTTCAGCGTTCCATTAACTCTGTATTGTGTGACCCATTCAAAAGCAAATTACTGGCTAGGCCTGTCGTGCTGTTCACAGAGCCTCAATTTCCGCTTCCGGTTGTTATTTCGCCTGTATTCCATTCAATCAAAGCAATACAAGACATGGAGGCCCCAGTTGCCCTGAATATTGCTCCTCTGAATGCCCCACACATGAATTTAGACTGGATACCTCTAGCAGACAGAGATTTCCAGATTGAGGATATGAGGGGGCTTGAATCCCACCTTTTAACTGTTTGCCAATTCAAGAACAGTTATAAAAATAATACTGATCCCCTGGGAATTTGGCAATCTAGTATGCCTATGTATTACCTCCCAGAAGTAAATGTGCTGCCTGATTTTATCCATCTCTGCCATTCTCGCTATGAGCCCACTTTGAGGGCAATCCTCAGCCCAGATGGGTCAGTGTTGTTCCATATCACTCCTCAACCTATCAATCAAATGCTGAATTATGAGCCTCCCCAGTCCTTGGTTCCTCTCACCCTAAAACATCTGATTGATAGCGGTCCAAGGCTTTCCAAAGCAGAGATACTAAGAGTTCATCAGCTGTTCATGATACCGAGATATCAGAGTGACCATCCTCCACCGTATCATTAGGTTTCATTCAATAAAACAGGCAGGCTCATGGTGGATATGATTTCCTACATCCTAGGATGTAAGACAGGGGAGTTTGTAGATGAGACAGTGTTCTAGTTATTAGCCATATTTACTCCAGGGCAGCCCCCTGCCATCATGTATGACTATGCCACATTCATAGCCAACAAAATGCATGAGCAATTCATGATGATGGACAGGGAAAGAGTCTTCAAATACACCTCTTACATTTATCATCTGCTGCTTTATTATCACCCTGATAGTTTCAAGGTCCCTCTCATGAAATTTGATTCAAGAGGAGAAAGGAGATCTGTAGTCTTTTGGACTTCAATTTTTCATATGGCTCAACGTTCTCCCTATACATATTGTGAGTTTATTGATCTCTTTATATACCCAGCTACTTGCTTGTTATTGGAGACTCCTCCTCCCAGACTTACTACCGAAATGCAAAGGATTTTGCATCTTTCCAAAGAATACAGCATTGGGGATTGGTACTTTTACCAAAACCATACAGTTATCAGAATTTATGGGAGAGAGTTATCTCCCTATAGGCTGCCAAGAAACATTCCCATGAGGCTCTTCACCTTAGAATATTTCAGACAGTTCAGTCATGCAGACCTAGTTCACTTCCATGGCAAAAACAAGAAAGCACAGTTGAAAATCAGAACTCAACTGGGTCCCTTCGTTTTCAAAAAAAGGGAAGAAGCCTGGAAGGATGCAAATAAAATGTTGAGAGAGGAAATGTTGTTAAAACAAAGCTTCTACTGGTCACCATATGACCCTGAACACTTCATAAGCTTTAGGACAATTAAAAATAAGCTCTCAGGGTATGTGCACCAGCCAATCCCTCACATAGAGCAATATGCAAATTTACCCGAATGGGTAGAAGGTTATTTAGATGATGAACAAATTTCTGAAGAAGAAAAATTGGAGAAAGACATGAAAGAAGTTGAAAAAAGAATTGACATGGAATGTGTTCCACAGGTCCTCTCCATATAGCCACAACTAGTGGGAGCGAGTACAACAACTGCTGCCTCACCACATCCAGCTAGGGAAGCCATATCGTCAATAGGAAAGGACAAGGAAATAGAGCATTCAGAGGGACAGAGTATAATGGAGGAGCAACCTTCTCTAAATCTGGAGAGAGATCAAGAGAAAAGTCCCTCAACACATGCGAAAGCACCTGAAATTCCTGTGCTGCCAACACCTCAACATGAGGAAAGAGGTAAAAAGAGGGACCAAGCAGAGAGTACACCCACAGCTACACCAATCGAGCAGCAGGGAGAGAAAAGGCAAAGGTTAAACCCCTATGTCGAAGAAGAAATCTCAGAGGAAACACTTTGAAACTTGAGAGGTGAGGGAACTTCAAGACAGCAAATACCTCCTATTTTGGAGACATCAACCAGCTCTTTCTAGCAGGAGCGTGACAGACAACCAGGCGGGGAGGTTTCATCCTCCAAACAACAAACACAAAGGGGTGCAAACATTAAAAGGGCTTTTACTGAAATCAAAGCTAGGAATGAACCAATAAGGTTCCAGCTTTATAATCAACTGTTAAAAATGGCCCCTACAAATCAATAAAGGCTGATGGTAGCCTATGACATGGAAGCAGGAAAAATGACTTTAAGTCATTTCAGATCCACCGTGAAGCAACCACAATCAGCTGCAGACTACATAAGAACTAATCTGGAAGTCCTTTCTAAGGACATACACCCTATTGACCAGATTGAGCTGCATAAGCAGATAGGAGAAATGGTGTACTCGACTCTGGCAGATAAGGCTTTGCTGGCTCATAGATTGCAGAATTCCTTGTATAATACCTCTGCCCAGTTAGAGCTAGAGAAGGCCTCATCATTGGCCAAAGACAACAGGATAAAATCCCTTGAGGAAATCATAATAGAGATGGGACATGACCCCAAAGATCCCAAGGGAACACAAGCCTTGATCAAGAAGAAGGAGGAGGATCTAGCAGCTCACAGAAAACAAATGAAATTACCGCCAACTCTTCATCCTCAGACTGCAGAAGTAGCACAGTAGAAAGAGATGGAGGATATGTACACCTTGCTTATGAGAATGAATAAGAGAATACTGGACACAGAGAAAGCACTGGAAGAAGCTTTGCAAGGGAAACAACCTGAATTGTCTTCAACGCCTCCTCCATTAATCCCAGCGATCTCGGCTCCCCCTTCAGCAGTTACTACAACAACACCTCCACCAGCTTCAACTTTAGCAACAGATGTTTCAGCCACAACAACCACATCAGCAACCACAGTAGCAGCCGCACAAGAGGCCAATTTGGGCATGGAGGCCATGCTAAAAGAGATTAAGGCCCTCGAAGTACAAATGACAGAAATGAGGGAAACCAAAGAAAAGCTAGCTAAAATTGAAGCTAGCTATGATAAATAAAAAATTACAGTCGCTGAGAAAACCAGGGAAATAAAGGCCCTAGAAAATAAAATAAAGGCCTTGGAGAAAGACCTCACTCTCCATGCGACCCTGGCCCAAATCAAAACAATTTTATGGGATAATATTAGCAAGGCTCTCGTTGAGCAATGGACAGGAATTCAAACCATTTTTGATCAGATAGATTTGATGGCAATAGCTCAGTATGAAACTCAAAAGGCCAGGGCATTATTGGCAGACAAGCCTGAGTTAGCCAATAAATTGATTCACTTTCTAAACACTCGTACTGGTGACCAGTTGATAGCACTGAACATTCAGAACAAAACAGAGACCATTGTGAGAGTAAAAAAGGTGCTAACCATGAGGAATTTTGTCCAGACGATAGAAAGAAAGTGCCAAGAAATGCAAACAGAGATACAGGCCTTCAGACAAAGGATGGCAGATTTACAAAGCAGAGGTTTACCAAGCCTGGTTACTAGCGCGGGAAAATTATTAAAGAAGGAGAAGTATGCATATAGACTACATATGTATGTACAGAATCAGATCACGGCATCATCGAGCAACACAGAAGAAGCAGCTCCTCTCACAGGGCAGAGTTTATACAATAAACTAGAAGATCTATTTTACATTGAACATGATGTTAAACATCTCTTTCCGGTCTGGCCAAATTATTATGCATATACAGACACTGATGAGACCCTATTCAAGTTAAGAAAACATCATTTACCACCAGAAGATTGGTGGCAAAGTTTGCTTCAGATCTTACAGTAATCTGATTTTCTGCATATTCTTGCCTCTACAAGTAAACTTCATTGCACAATTTTTGCTATCAGGAATGTTCAAAGCTAACAACGGATGGAATTGGCGCGGGAAAGCATTTGAAAAAGACAAACAGGTGGCAGATGACAGCGCACCCAGAACAGCTCATCAGCATAGCGCTCATCAACCGACTTTCTCAGTCCAAGAGTCAACAATAATCAGGACGCCTACAGCAGCTAATTAAAAGCATTTACTTTCTCAATTATTATTGTGCAAATTTTTCTTCATGAATAGTTATTAAGAATGTCAGAGTAGCTGGACACAATTATGTCCAGATATTTTCCCAATGGGATATTTTGTAAATAACTTCTATATATTCTGCGAAGGCAGATGTACTATGTTTTGGTTGTTTTTTATCATTTTGGGATGATAATCTCTGAGGGAGACTCGCATTGTATGCTGGAAAATTTTCTATAATCAAAGATTGCTCACAAGCATGGAGAATGAAATGTTGTTGTGTTTAAATGGTTGAAGAGTTAAATGTGAAATTCTTGCGCTGTTGCATAACTCAATAAGTACTTCTTATCTCTGTTCTCACTCATGAATTACGCTCTAAAACAACGGAAAGAAAGATTAGCTTAGAATTTGTTTAAATACACTCTACGCTCGATTTCTGCTGTTTCTTCATGTTTTCATCTGTTTTAGGCATAAATATGAATTCCATCTGGCTCATACTTGCCCTAACGCATCATGTATGACAGTTATCCATGAATTCTTAATTGCTCCTGGATACAGTTCATTTGTTTTCCCTCTGTTGAAAATATTGAGAGATTCTTTATTGCCTCTCATCCCTCAGCTTTCATTTCATCTCTTTAAGCCTGAACATTGTGTTATATACAGCTACCTTGCTTCATATTTGTCTTGTGACCAAGAAAACGCACCAGCAGCTTAACTCCTTGACTCCACGCCCAATGGTTTGAAACTTTCTGCTCCATACATTGCCTCTCCCCTTGAATATATCTTCCCTCTATCAGAACTTCCATCCAAACAAAAATCAAACCCCTGAACCCAACAACTAGCCCAAAATCATCATCAACAAAGCTAAATAATTAATAGAGAGCCCTCTCTGATTGCAGGTGGGCTAGAACCTGCAATCCAAAGATTGGTTTGTGGTTACCTCGGTTGTATCCCTTCAGGAGGTTAGGGACAACCTGAGTGATAACATAATGGCGACTCCGCTGGGGACTTCCTCAAATAGTTTCACAAATCAAGTTTTAAAGCTCCACTGAGACAGCAATCACATCCCCAACAAAAGCAGTATATAGGTTGTCTCAGAAAAATGCTCTTCTCTAGAAATTTCCAAATTTATTTCTAATCCTCGATGGTGGACAAAGGCCCTTCAAAGTTAAGACTTCCACCTAGCGACTCCACTTAAATTTTAATCAAAGACTTCACTGGAGGAAAGAAACAGCTCCAAAGTTTAAATAATCCTCGTTCCAAACTGCTAAAAACAATCAAACAGGATGACCGGGTCTGTAGAAAATCTCTCATTTCACGAAGCATTAGATGGATTCGAGAAAAGTTTATCAGAGTTTGAGCTTAATGAAGACTTTCTAAGATCGGTGTTGTCAAAAACAAAAGGAAGCCAGCATAATCTTTTTCTGGATTTAGTGATTGAAAGATATGAGAAAGAAATTGAGCTATTACAATCTCAAATCCTCTCATATTGTAGGTTTTAACCCCGTACAGAAATTACCTGCATACGAATTCTAAATCACAGGAAAAATAAAAATGCGAGAGCATAACCCATAAAACACATATACACAGAGATTTCCCACTGGATCTCAAAACC
>APFE031466697.1:0-10644 GCA_000404065.3 Pinus taeda
TATTTCCTTATGACAGCTGCATGTGCCACCTCTGTAGCTCAAACTGAAGTGCTCCAAGAGAATAAGACAAAGTTTATAGTCTAAATATTATTATGAGCTAATAATATTTGACTGTTCTATATTTAGACTGAGCAGTCACTCCGATGTGGTGTCACTCCGATGTGGTCTAAAAATAGAAGTCCATCTATTTTTTTCCAACTTGATCAATCATCCATAAACAACAACCTGCAATCCATAGACATGATCCATATGTCTAAAATAGACATAGTCTAAAAATAGACTTGCGCGAAAAATAGCCTGCGGGCCCACTTAGTGAAGGCGACTCTTTTCACTAAGCTCCATCATCTTGTTGCAATCTCAACAATACAAAATTACATAGAGCAGAAATTTGCTTTTACTTGAAAACCAGGAATCCATTTGCCAAGCTGTTTCAGGGGGAGATGCATATGGATGATGGTAACATGCTCAAGAAATTTCAACAAATTTGAGTGCACGGTTTCCAATAAATTGGCCTCCATCACCTTCCACCATTTTTTGCATTTTCTCAATATTTGTGGATCCATTTAAAAATTTGTTTCATGGGGAGATGCATATGGATGATGGTAACTTTCCCAAGAAGTTTAAGCAAATTCTAGTGCACGGTTTCCAAGAAATCAACATCCATCACCTTCATCCATTTTTATTTTTTCTTAAGCTTGGTGCATCCATTGACCAAGATGTTTCTATTGGGAGGTGCACAATGATGATGGCAACATGCTCACAAAGTTTCAGCTCAAACCAGTTTACCATTTGGGAGATATGGACAAAACAAGTCATTGTCATGTAAACCTAGAGGATATAGAACAACACCTATAGGATTGACAGTGAGCAGTTTTAAAGGAGATCTAGAGGTCAAAGAAGCTCCTCCATAGCTTAGCAGCAACATCAGGATTATCAACATCACCATCTAACACCTGCAGCAGAAGCATTCATGTCTCTCCAACAACCATTAGGTAGGTAAAAGTATGCAATATTCTTGACCTCTTCTCTTGAGCATATTATAGATAGAATTTTGTTTTCAATGCATGAGATATGAGGTTTTATAAGCTAAGGATGGACCAGCAGTCTCAGTCACCTTCAACTAGTTGATTTCATCTCACTCCTCCACTCATGCAATGTTGAAAAGTCAAATTATGAAGGGCGATGATTTCAAGGAATGGGGACAGTAGTTAAAAGAAGAAAAAATTTCAAAGGCCAAGATCACCATAGCACTCAAAGCCCTCCATCCACTTCGTATTCACTATCTATTCATCATTCATCCATCCCATTTCATTCTTGAAAAAAAAAAGCAAAGAGACCATTCTCTCCATTTTCATGAAATTTCCATTTGTAGGTCAGCAAGAAGGACAGTCAAAGAGCAAAGGAGAATCACAAAGAGATCCCTATCACTCACATTTTGTATTTTACCACTGATTACCATTCATTCCTCCACCTTTTCTGTCATTTTTTCCACTCCTTTACTTCAGTTTACAAAGGGACTGTGTTTTCTACAAGATGATCTTGTAGGAATTACAGTGGCCCAGAAATCCTACAGGAGGCAGTCGTAAGGAAAATAAATGGCGGAACAACGTAGCAGAATGTTGATAAGGGTGTGGAAGACCTTGACAAACTGAAAAAACAATCAAGAACCATCTTGAATAATGGAAAGAAGGCAAGCAAATGGTCTCAAGAAACAATGACTTTTCTTTGAAAAAATATGTTTTTGGGCTTGTCCTTGTAGAGATTACAACCAAGATTCTTAATGCAAAAAATCGAGGCCACCAGGGCCATGAATGAAGCACAATGAGGTCACTAAGTTGCTCAGAGGATGAGCAACACTTTTAGCAGGGGATATGATGGGCCTCTAAATTAGACATAAATTGAGGCCCATGCCTCTAATTTAAAACATAAATTAAGGCATATGACCATCCTTCAGCACGTTAAACCCCCCCTTTTGCATTACATAATTTATTTTCAACTTTAATATATTCATTAGAAAGGTTTATGAATGATTGAATATTTGTGCCTAATATTATTTATTTTTTGTGGAATATTATGAGAATATTGGGAAGATTATGAAGAGTTTGAGGAGGAGATAATTTAGGGACTTGTTCCCTACTACTGGAGGGTCAATAGTAAATAATATGTCAATAATATATTATGCAATTATGGTACAAATTGTGGAACTCCAATGATTGAGAAAATCTAGGAATGTGTTCCACTGATCAAGGGAGCAAATCCACCAATCAAGGGAGTAGATCCACTGATCAAGGGATTCTGGTGGGGAAATCTTCCCCCATCCATGGGGAATGATTCTTAATCATTTTTTATAAGTACCAAGTCGAATTTCCCTCTAGGGAATGATTGAGAAAATCTAGGAATGTATTCCCTACCATTTAATGCAAATTCCTAGTATTGGGGACTAGATCCACTAATAAAGGGATTTTGGTGGGGAAATCTTCCTCTAGTCATGGGGAA
The DNA here is from genome assembly GCA_000404065.3 of Pinus taeda. Classification (NCBI taxonomy): domain Eukaryota; kingdom Viridiplantae; phylum Streptophyta; class Pinopsida; order Pinales; family Pinaceae; genus Pinus; species Pinus taeda. Next base: position 2,497 of record APFE031466697.1, read on the forward strand.
TTATTCCTAATAATTTTTCATAAGTACCAAGTCGAATTTTCCTCTAGGGGGAGATTTTCATTAGTGTTATTATGGAGAGAGCTTGTATTTGCAACTCCATTGTATTTTCTTGCAGGGATGTAATTCTTTTGATGAAAATAATGAAGATTGGTGTCATGTTCAACTTCTAAATCTTGTTCTCCTCCATATGTCTTTGATTTTCCTTGGGCTTGGCCATCCCAGGAGCCTCAGAGCCCTTTTGTATCATTTCCTTTCTTTCTTTTCATTGCTTATTGACATGCATCTCTAGTTTTAATTTCTTTCTACTTATACATTTAGTATTAATGATTTCTTTTGGTAGGATTGAGTTAAATGGTTGATGTAAGTTATTTTGTAGGATAAAAGGAATTATTTCATCCTTGTAAAAGCTTTGGAATTTCATAGAAATCATTGAGCTGCTTGGATTAGTCTTCTTGTTCCAAAATCTAGATTGTTGGACCTCCTTTTTGGCAAAGAACAATAAATTTCTGCTATTTTTTAGAGCATGCTAATGAGATTCAATCAACTTAATTACATTTGCATTAGATCACAAAATAATTCTAGTTCACAACAAAAAGTACTCATTTCATTTTCACTTGATTTGTTTAGGCATTTCTTATATTTACTAGCTCACTAGTTCTCGAATTTCTAGATTTTCGAGTAGTAATGTTTTTTTATTTTTTTTGAATGGATTAACATAGAAATTTTTTAGTGATTCAACTTGGGATAGGGACCTAAGACATCCTAGTTAATAAAAAAAAAATTCCCATCCAATTTGGAATTGATTTTCTTTGCCATTAAACCCTCACCAATTTTATCATTTCACAAGCTTTTCGAACGAATCCATCTATCTCCCGACTTTGGTTTTGAGTTCTGAGTGATCCTAGGAATTTTCCCACTCCAATCCACCCATCACACACCTTTCCTAGGCCTCCCATCACGTCTAATACCTCTTATTTTTCTCTCGGTTGTATCTTGTATGTTTCCTCTAATTCATACAGGATCATCCTGTAGGTTTCTAGTGCATCATGTAGGTTTTCTTGAACTGGCCTATTTTGAGGCCGAATTGATGGAAAACGTCGAAGAAGTCACCAAAATCCTCCCAGGGGTCCTCCACACCATCCAACCATCTCATAGACCTTCCAACCATCCTCAAACATCCTTAATTCACCTGCCACATACACAAAAGAAATTAGTTGCATACTTGATTTTGCATAAAAAGACACAAAAAAAAGCAAAAGAATATTTAGTTCAGTCCCTTTACTTGCACATTATTGTTTTTTGATGCTTATTATGCCTAAAAATTAGATAGGAGCATTTTTTTTATGTTTACTTAACATTTCTACCTAGCATATCTTCTTAAATGGTTAATTAGAGAATGGTGTGATTTAGCATTGAATTTTTGTCTCTTTCTTTGTACTTTATTTCTCGCAATAGGTTAAGGTTCCATTTCGGATATTTCATTTTATGAAATTAGCTTAGGATTTGACTTCAATACATGCACTCCATTACATCATGACATCAAAGGAAGGGCACATTGTATGCCACACATATAGTTCCAACACCTCTTAAGTTTGTACAAACCTCGGTTGATAATTAAAGTTGGTAACCTTGGGAGTTGTAGCATTCTTGTTGGAATACTGAGGCTCATCAGTCCCCTCCAAACAACATGTTTAGGGTTTATAGGATATCTTCCATGATCCCTCTAATAAGGACTAACTTGAGTGATTCAGGATTGAGGGTGCATCTGACCCTTTTGTAGTTGAGTTGGAACATTTCCGCATAATCTTCCAATGATTCATCATGTACCAAGCTCATTATGAACATTTCTTCTTTGGTGTCCTTGGACCTATAGTATTCCTTATACTTTTCATTGAAGTATTGATGCATCTGAGCCCAGGTAGTGATGTTGTCCCCAGGTAAACCCATGAACCGCCGCAGGGTTGCATCCTTAAGGGTGGATCATAACAATTTCAAGTTTCGGTCATCGAAGGTATAGTCATAGGTTCTTAAAATGATAGCAAACTCAAACAAAAAGGTACCAAGGTCTTCTAAGGTTAAGCCATGGAAATGAGGAAGGGTAGAGGGGCTTATGCTTTTCATCCTAGCATCTCCATTGGTTTCCCTGATGGGGAAAGAACATTCATTACTGTTCGAAACCATTTTGTAAGTGTGTGGAATGGTTTCTTCTTCTTCTAACCCAATAGGTTCTTCAAAGATCTCTTGTGTCTCACCTAATGGGCCCTCCAACTCCCCTATAGTCAGAGAGGGAAGATGATAGCCACCAAAAAAGAGGGAAGGTTGGTTTTCTGATGGTGTGGGGGTATTTGGATTTTTCTTTTTCCTAAATTGTCTCTACTCCAATGAGGCATGAAATATAATATATATATATATATATATATATAATATATATATTATATATTATATATATATAAATATATATATATATATATATTCCAGTTTTTTCATAATTACTTGCAAAATAGAAAGAAAGAAGAAATTGCAACTATTTACTGAATTTAAAATAGAAAGAAAAGAAGAAATTACATCTACGTAGTCACCTCCCCAACAACGACGCCAAAAAGTGATGAACCTCAGTATTGCAACAAGGATTATGCAATCCTAGGGCTACCAAATTTACTTCATCAACCCAAAGTTTTGTACAAACTTGGAGGTGAAAATGCTATATGCATAGTAGATGCAATAGTCTACTCTTGTCACTTTTCAACCAGGGTGATAGATCACTAGGTTTTTCAAACCAGTCTTCTATTTTCTAGAAAGAGTCTGACTACTAACAGTGAATGTACAACTAATAGTTAATGCAAGAAAGTAAATGCTTGCCTATTTAGGAAATGAAAGTGTTGAATGGAAAGTGCTATGAAATGCCATGAAATAATCTAGCTAAGAAATGACACAAATTACTTGCAAAAAAGAACTAATTTAAGCTTAAATTCTATCATCTGGATCTTTTGACTAAGTGGACATGGGGAGTTATCCTTTCACTCTATGATTGATGTATGCATGCACTACCTATCTCATTTTGAAATGGCAGAAAAATAGTCTTTTGATTTTTTATTTAGAAATGTAAGCGCTAAGTTAAACAATATGATCTTTGGAAGGGAGAAAGGCATGGAAGATCTGGTCTAAAATGACAATGACGGGAATGGAACTCAAGTGGAGGTCCTACCCTATGCTCACGCTATCACTTATGCTCAAAACAGGTTTAAACAGGCTCCTACAAGAGATCCTATAGCCGCTATAGGAACTGCTACACAATGTCCTAGTTTACTACATGATGTCTTGGTTTTCTATAGGAAGTTAACTGAAGGCCAAAGGAAGGTAGGGAAGGTGAAATGAAGTTTTGTAAAGATTTTGTATCTTTAAATAGGGTGTAGGGAAGGTGCACATTACCCAAGGCCCATCCCAATAGTTCAAGATGGTTGACTTTGCCAAAGGTGGCTGTCCATAGTGGCTACAAAGCAAAAATTTGGATTAGGCATTGGTAGGCCTTAGCTGAAGGTGGAGAATAATTAGATGAGGCTGGTGGGATAATTTCCTCCCTGCAGATCAACAATCCCTACAACAAAACATGTTCTTCTCTTCATTTATGTATAACTTCATATAAATAGGGAAAATATGAGTTGAATTTGAGAAAATTTATTTATTGATGGCTAATGACTAGATCTATGAAATGAAATGGCTTCTTAAACTACAGCAAAATCAAGAAACAAAATGACAACTACAAGTGCTTCCAAGAAATCATAAACAATGATCTATTAAACAATGAACCCAAATCTATGTAATGATGAAAGGATAAATATATTTTTGGGGTGGTGAGAGTGGGGCCCTCAAATGATGATCCCATGAGGGGGATGAGGAAGAGGCCACTGTCACAAGATTTCCTAAAGTATTATTTCTCACTACTGTGCCATTGGTCTACATCTTCAACTAATGGAAACAAGACTAAACAATCATTCAAATACTTGTTAAGCTAAACAAAGTAGAAATAAATTCAGTAGCTAATTATGATTTTAATGTAAGAATACATGTACAAAAAGAGGAAGCTTTGATGCTAGTGTTGGGACCTAACCCAAGAGTTTCAGCCCTCTGAGCCAACAAAGTGCTAGATCAAGGTAAAACTTCTAATTATCATCAAAATGTCAAATACAACATAACATTAACACTCACAATGTTTCATCTCTAAATTACTTCTTGGCTACAACAAAAAATTGAATCCTAATGAGGTCGTTGGCCTTCTTATTTATAAAAACTGAAGCTACCAAAAAATTCCTAAAAATTAGGGAGACTTGGCTCCCAAACTCGAGAATGACTTGTATTCATCGTCACTGGCTTGGTTACCAATGAACTTGGTTGGCTTGGATGCTTGTAACTCTGAGCTGATGAGATAAGGTGGAGGAACCTTCAAATGATTTGAGGAGTTGAGGGAGACAAATATCATAAAATCCCTCTTGCTTGTCCACTTCTATTTCTTGCACTTAAATTAGCCCAAAAATAATCCAATTCCTACAATTAATGTATATTAGGCCACATGACATAACATCTCACCTTTACCCTTCTCACTAAGAAAAATATAATAAAATATGTAAGTAAATGTGAGAAAAGTTATTTTAATAAGCCAGAGAATGGCATTAAGACCCATTTAATTTACCTATTAATGAGCCTCATCAATATAAACGCTCCTGCTCTATCATATCTATGACATTTAATTTTCAAACTAAGTCATTTTTCTACTAGAGCTTTGAAGGCTTTAAATTTATCAAATTATTCATCTTTATGTTTCAATAAGCCAATCCAACACATCTAGTAAAATCATCAATGAATAATATGAAGTATTGTTCACCCCGAGGATACCTATTTCTCATAGGACCATGCAAATTAGTATGAATAAGTTGAAGTGGATTACTTGAAGTGCCTTCTTTAGCATTAAACTAAACTCTAGTTTTCTTACTGAATTGACATGATTTTCATATGTTGTTTTCTTGTGGAGAGATGTTAGGAAAGTCATTTACTGGTCTTATTCTACTTGACTTGTGCAATTGAGTGGATATTATATGTCCCAAACTTTTGTGCCAATGCCATATTTCTTTCAATTTTCTCATGTAACAATTCTCTTGGTTACCTTTCAAGCCATATACATTACCTGGAGTTCTTGTTCCTTTTATAATGATCTTACTTGTATCGATATTCCATACCACACAATTTTTTGATCTGAAAACAACCTCATGCCCTTGGTAACACATTTGAATAACACTCAACAATTCACGTCTTAATCCATCAACAAACAAAACATTTCTAGCTTTAACCTTATTGTTTAGCAAAATAGTTCCTTTCCCTTTGATAGTAGCAGGCGAGCTATTTCCAATGGTTATGTTCTTTTCTTTCTTTATTTTAGTAAAAGACATAAACTTATCTTTATCACATCTCATATGTTTTGAGCATCCACTATCAATCTACCACAAATTTTCTTGATCTCCTGCATACAAAGCTAAACCACAATTTTCAGATTCTATGGTTTTCTTTTTCCATACCTTGGATGTTGTTTCCTTTTGTTCATTCTAAATAGTTGGTCTCATTCTTCTTCTACATTCAGTCTCTCTATGCCCAAAGTTATTGCAAAAGGAACATTCTGCTTCACCTTGTAGAGGTGAGAAAGTATTGTAAGAGTATTTATTTAACCCAATCTCATTCTTTTGTTTTCTTTCTTCTCTAGTCATGGTAGTCGTATAAGTGACTCACTCAGTAGCTTATGACCAAAATTATGGCAAGTGAAGGATTAACCATTGAATTAGAAGATCCTGGGAGTATAGTACCTTTTTGTTTAGTTTCCCTTCTAATTATGGTAAGGATGTTTTACCTGTGAGACATTTGATCCCTCATTCCTTTGCTGAGAGCTGGAATTTTGTTGATCGGTTCCCTTTACTATATTGAGATAGCTTCCTATACCTGTTTCAGAAGAATTTATAGTCCCTGACAATTTTCCATTATATCCAAGACTTGTTTTTATTAGAGGAGAGCATTGTACTTTGATGATTTCTTCTACGGCCTCAGATCCTTCAACAAATCTAAGGTTTAAACTTTTTTCTTCTCAAGATCCTTTCTTAGACTTAATATTTCTAGTTCTAATTATTCATTATGCCTCTCATTTTCTAGGATTTGTTTCTTAGAGCTTATTATGTTAATTTATCTCGTTCTAGATGAATTTTAAGTTGAGTTGTTTCTTCAATGAGATTATCCTTTTCTTCTAGCGAATCCATAAAAAAATCATCAGACTCATCAATACATTAATCTTCAAATGACATAAGAAATTGATATTCTTGATCAGACTCACCTTCTTCACCATTTGAAATACCATCACTATCTTCGTGTGTGTAGAAGATTTTCTTGTTGTGAAGCCTTCCTCCAATACTTACTTTTTTAGAATTCTTCCCTTTCTCATGGTTTTCTTTATAAGGGAATTTAGCAGCATAATGACTAACTCTTCCACAAGAAAAACATTTGAAAGGCAGCTTACCTCTAAATCTACTAGTTTCTACTTGAAGTTCCTTTACAAAGTTCCCCTCTTCTTCATACGATATGTAGCATGATTCCTTAAGATTCTCCTTTTATTTTCCTTTATATGTAGCTTTGAATGATACTTCTCTAATATCTAAGGGACCCCCTTTTCTCATTTTATAAGCTGTTAAAATCCCATGAAGCTGCTTAATACTAACATTTTTCAAATCCTCCATTTCCTCAATCACAAAGAATTTCGAATTGAATTTTGGGGTTAGAGATTTTAGGACTTTCTCAATGAGAAACAAATATTTTACTTCATCAGAAATATTTATCATTGAATTAACGATCTCATCTACCCTAAGAAAGAAACTTGCAATACTTTCATCACTGTGCATTCTGAGAGTTTTATATTCAATTGTAAATGTTTGAAGTTTTTCACTCTTTACTTTAGTGTCACCTTCATAAATTTGGATGATATTATCCCATATAGACTTTATGGTATTTAGCTTCATGACTTTCACAAATTTTGATTATGCCAAGCTTCCCAAAAGAGCGTTGACAACCTTTGCATTGGTCTCATATTTTTCCTTTTTCTACTTCATTTATGAGAATGGAGGATGGATACTGATAGCCTCCTTCAATGATTTCACAAACATCAGCTCCACGTAAGTGTAGATAAGATATCATTTTGAATTTCTAGAAAACCAAGTTGGTTCCATTAAACAATAGTGGCTGGACAGATGTTGCTCCCTCTTCATTGCTCATATTGATGAATCTCCCTTGAAGCGATCAAGCTTCTTCTGAAGGACTTGATATGATACCAATTGGTAGGAAAAATACTTGACGTGGGGGTGTTTCACACCATATTGTCACTATCCCTATACTCCTTGTTCCTTGATCCTAGAGGACCTCTACAATGAACCCTGCATGGTTTGCCTTCATGAAGAAACTCCCATTGTATCCCTCTTCATGAGCATATTATTTCTCTTTTGCACCATTTTCCATGAAACTTCTGCTTTTCCCAGTTTAGAAGACTGAAGCTAATGGCCTTTGTCTACCCCATGCCGATGTGTAGAGATTAGAACTACTCCTCGCACCACTTGGAGAGACTGAGTGGTGTTTCAATCGTGCCGGTGTTGTTATGGAAAGTTTTTTAAATTAGAGATGAAGCTTCCAGCTCTAGAACCTCCATAACGGAAGTCTGGTAAATGGTTTTGCTGGATGGGGTTGAGGATGACAATTTGGGCTCCTTTCCCCTAAAATGATGGAAATACCTCAAGGGATAAGTCCTTCTCCCATGAGAAAAGGATCTATCTCCCATCCATATTTCTTATATAAACCTCCCTTGTTCCTAAGCACAAGCTAGTTTTTGGCTAAGTGTGAGTGTTATAGTTGCAAAGTGTTGATGCTATTTTGGAGCAGACAAGCAAGATATTACTAGTTGTAGCTATCTAGTTGTGTGAGGGAGAAGTTTGTTTTGGTTTGGAGTGAAGCCTAAAGGGAAGGGCTTTAAAACTATTGTTGTTTGAAGCCATCATGGAATGCTAGCAGAAGTGTGTGGGAACCTAGTCTTGTTAGAGGAAGACTGCAACATCAAGACGAATGGTTGTAATC
>APFE031466704.1:2783-13022 GCA_000404065.3 Pinus taeda
CTTGGAAAACACTCGGGCTTTCGCAAGCTTGTCAAAGCAATCAGCAGCCAATGGCAAAGGATACCTGTTTCTCACCGTCTGCTTGTTCAATGCACGGTAGTCACAGCACATTCGTAGCTCATCGGAATCCTTCTTTCGCTGGAATAATACCGGAGCTCCATATGGGGACCTTGAAGGTCTAATGAAACCTGCATCAGCTAACTCCTTTAGCTGTCATTTCAATTCCTCCAACTCAGGCCCTGATAAATGATAAGGTGCTTTAGCCAGGGGTTCCTTCCCTGGTTCAAGCTCAATCCTATGGTCCACTGCACGCCTTGGTGGAAGCTTCTTCAGTAGCTCATCAGGCATCAAATCTGCATACTCGGCAAGCACATCAGAAATCTCAGCTGAAATAGGCGTCCCCACTTCATCACCTTCGACTCCCTTGAACATCACCGCATATGTCTCCATATCTTATTCCTTCATGGCCTTCTCCAAACTTAGTGCAAAAACATGCTGCACCTTGACTTCCCTCCTTTGCCTATGAGTGGGCAAAGTCCAAGTTTGTGTCTGTCCAACCAGCACCACCTCATCACAGAAGGGGACAACAATAGTCCTGTTTCCCTTCAAGAAATCTTGTCCAAGTATTACATCGAAGTTGTTCATCTCCATCACCGTGAAGTCCAACTGACCCATCCAGTATTTTATCTGCACCGGCACTTCATGTGCCAAACCCGCCACCTTAGCCTTAGAGTTCATTATCTTAACCTCAACGTTCGATGGGAGGATCATCAATCCGACCTCTCTTGCCAACCGTGTCGTCATAAAGTTATGGGTGGCCCCTGTGTTCACAAGAGCTTGAGTGATCTTTCCACAGACCATCAAGTCCACGAAACCCAGACTGTTCATCCATGATTTCTCCATAACCTGTCCTTGCATACATATTCGTTCTCTTCGTTTATCATCAAACTTCTTCAACCCTAAATCAGCTCTGATACCACCTGACATGCCCCCAACTCTTTTTTTCTTAAGTTGAGCGGGTGCGCCACCGCCTAAGCAACCAACCGTTTCCATAGTTATGCTACTTTACGAACTACGCCTTCATTCATGCATAAAAACTTCATTTATAATTATAATGTGCGGAATCCATTCTAAATACATGATAAACGATAATCAAGAACAGCAGAATATGTAAGAACAAACTTTCTTTTATTATGTAAGAGATTTGATACAATGGTCGGGAGTAACAACTCCACCGGCGTTCATAACTAAGGCGGACGGCTGCCCGTGCAAGAGCGCACGACGGTCTACCCACGCCTTCAACCGAATATACAATACAATGTTACGACACACAAGTCCTTTGTCGAACGGGCGGGTGCGCCCACGCACTACCCGCGCCCGTGCACAACCAGGTCGTGCCAACTAACTCGGCAGGCGGGCGCCCGAGCGCGCCCTCCACCACGCCTTCACCGAATGTTCACAAGTGCCAATCCGGGTATAGTCGCCCGGCGGGCGGGCGCATATGCGCTACCCTTGTTGCGGCTGCGTTCACCCTTTGCGCACTTCGTATGATCACCGATGAGCTGCGGTCGATGCCCCAAATGAGCACTCGACTCATGTGTATATACCATCATGCGGAGGTGTGGCCATCGTTCGGCCGACCTCCAAAACTCTCCAACCTCACGCCCCTTCCGAACATTGTCCGATGTTTTAACATGGTCGGCCCACCCATGGTGCGGGACCGCCCCACCAACTCGCCCTTCATCCATCGTTACACTTCGCTCGGCTGCCAAACGAGTTTCTCCACAACTCGTCGTATAAATGTGTAAGCGCCCTCCACATAACCGCGCGCAAGGTTCACCCTTCGCACGACGGAACGCTCGCACCTTCCCATACTTAGCCGCATTTCGTGATGAGAGTGGTGCGTGCCCTCGCCCGGAGCTGCAAGGCGTTATAGAATGCCACTTGAGAGCTCTCTTTTTCAATGACACGCGTTTGAATAAACAACCCATGCATGGACCGAACGCCACTTGAGAGCTCTCTATCTCAACAACACGTGTTTTGACTTAAGAGCATGATGAAGACGTCTTCGGTGAACTCATAACGTGAAACTTGACCGAATGCCACTTTGGAGCGGTGGGGGATATGTTTGAGATATTTTTAACGGAGTGGCCACCAGCATTCAAAATTGAACCCTTCTTAGCCCTTCCTTAGGCTCTTGGCCCTTCCTAGAAGGGTTAAGAGAAAATTACACTTCGGAAAAAATTTAAAATATCAAAATCACTAGTCAATTACAAAGGTTAGATTAATTTTTTATATTTCAAAAGAAGAGAAATATTTTTAATAACATGGCAATACTTTTTTAAGTTTACGATAATTTCGAGTCTGTACTAGTGCATAAATCACTCTGACTAGTGATAGTTTTGTAGAAGAGACTAGTCAAATTCCAAATGACCTCATACAATTTAATAGTTATGTCATGATTTGTGAACATTTTCTTGAGGCCCCAAATTACGCCAACATGATGCAACTTGCAAAAATAAGACATGCAACAATCATGATACTATTACACCTAGCACAGGGCAGTAGATCACATTGAAAAACCATTCAACAACTATGCACGTGCTCTCACTCCTCCGTGATTATCCTTGTGTGCTCTTTCCCTACATCCATTTTTTCCATTTTCATTTGAATTACAACCCATCATCCACAGAAGGAAAGTTATTGTTCGACACTAGACTATAAGGTATTTTTCATTATTCTCCTCATATCCTCATTAACTTTTGGTTTTTCATTCTATGGATTCTTTAATGCAACACTCCTTGAAGTAGTCGTAGCCTTCGTGATCACACAATGTATCTTGGGCACCATAGAATCCACACCCCAGGAAATCAACATTGTGGCTAGATAACCTGAATGCAACTGCTTGCCATCCTTCCATTTCAGGCATGGGTGGTCAAGTTGTTTTCTACATTTTTAATGGTGCAAATTTTTATTGTCATAATTATATGAATCTACCAACTTTGAAAAGAATATCTATCCTATATCAAGGGTATTGGACACCATAACTATAATGCTCTCATTCAAACTCTTGCTTATTTTTCTTAGTTGCTTAATTCCATACAAATTTCTTATCCAAGTAATATTTTTCATGAAGTGTTTGTTCTCTATCATAAATCTACAAGTTTCCTTGAATGTTACTAAACATAATTCAACAAATCAATGAATAATTTGTCAAGAAATCTATAGTGAAATCCTATGGCATCTTGCTAAGGTTAAATTTTTTTTCTATCTCAATCTTGCTAAGGGATTTTTAATTTATGTATTTACTTATTCTATTGTTTTTATTTATTTAATAGTGTAAATATTGAAAAATGTCTCCCATTGGTCGTCCTAAGAAGGATGAAATGAAATTGTCAATTGTTGAATCATTTGGTCTTACACAACATTCTAATCAACCATGTAATATTCAAAATGAAGTTGATTCTCATCTACATGAATATCATGAATCAAATAGTGTAGAGCTTCTTGAAATAAAAAACCCATCAAAGAAACACAAAATAATATTCAAATCTAAATGGAATACAAGATTTCCACAGGCTTATGTTTTAAAACATTTAATGGTAATGAAATCATAAAATGTTCTTGACATGTTAAATTTAAAAGTGAGACTCCATTTTCAAAAGAGGGAACTACCACTCTTCAAGTTAGTGGTATAAGTGGCCATGCAAATCAAAATCTCAATTTTTGTTTTACAACTATGGGAGGGAAAAAGCGATTGAAGCAATATTCCAATCTCTAAACATGTAGAATTAATGGTAAATGGTGGGAAGGAGAAAATTATATCAATGATTGAAAACATGTATTTTGTTGCTATACATGATTTATCTTTAGAAATGTATAGGTCAATATGTGACTTGAATTGGTATAAATGCACTCCATGTGTGCTTCTAAAAGATGAATTTTCTGCATACACAAATACCACACCAAGAAAATATTTTCTTCAAGTTGCTAAAGAGGTGTATTGGAACAATCTAAAAGAGAAGATTTTACATAGGTCATTTTACTCAATTTTAGTTGATGAAAGCACTCAAATTATGGAACACCAACTGATTGTTTATATTACATATTTGATGAATGGAGGAAGAGGTCAATGTTTAACAAAGTTTATATGTTTACTTCAAATAAAGGATGGAATAGCTCAATGTATGTGTGATCTAGTAAGAACTCTTTTAGCATAAATGGATTTATATTTGATGAATTTGTTGGTTTTGGTTCAAATGGTGTATCTTCCATGAGGGGTACTCGTGAAGCTTTATCTCCTAAGCTTCGTATGCTCCTCATTTATTAGTTATCCATTGCATAGCTCACAGGGAAGCATTAACAATCAATGAGGCTTCATATCATTTTCCAGAGTTGCAATATATTAACAAATTTGAAACAAAGATTATTCATGGCTTGGAAAATTAACTAAAGCACATGGAAAATTGAGAGAGCTAATGTATACATTTTAAATCACTAAGTTAGTGGTCTTACAAATTCATCAAATTAGGCGGCTCTCTAGAGGAAAGGTCATGGAAAGGCTTGTTAAACTCATGCATTATTTGTTAGGATTGGGAGTTAGGAGAGAAAAAAATGTATGACTTGGAAACAATATTTCAAGCGCAAATTTGCATCCATATACTTGAAAAAATGCTTGTTGAATTAAATAAGTTGAATAAAAAGTTCAAAGAGGATCATGTTGATATTACATATATTGACACTACTTTATATGTTTCTATTAGCACGGTTTGCAAATGATTTTTGGAAAGCAATTTTTGTGTAGATGTAATGCATATGTCTTCTTTTTTAGTTAAAGCATAAAGAGGAACCCTTGAATTTGCATATAGGATAGGTATGGTACATTTACATCCATTGAGGTGCAAAAGTTTTCCAAATATGAAAATATTTGGGGCTACTATATCATTGTATTCTTTTGGGAAAATGTTTTATTGTGAAGGTGATTAAATCTTTAGATAGGAGATTCATAGATTTACATGTATTCAATGTGGCTAATTTTTTCACTTCTCAACATTATTATGAAGAAGTGAATGATATAAACAATACAAGAAAATGATAGTTGAAATGTTTATGTGAAAAAAATTAGCGTTGGGGAACCATCTATTATGGATACTGCCAGATGTTTGGGTGAAATGAATGAATTTATTTGTGCTATTTGTAAATCATACCCTAAAAAGAATATGTATGGCATGAAACCTATGTGGAGATGAACATGAATGTTTTGAAGAATTTCCATATTTGATGCAACTATGGCAATTTATTCTTGTTATCCCAACAACCACATCAGTGTGTGAAAGAGGCTTCTGAAAATTAAACAGGATAAAAAATGATGATAGATAAAGACTTTCATTGGAGGCACTAGATATGTTAATCTTTCTATCTCTAAGTAGATTGGAATGCTACTTATGATTTATGGAAATAAATGAAAACTAGAAATATATTTCCATTGGGAAAATATATTTAAATTTTCAATTATGTAAGTCCAAATACTTTTGAAGATCATCAAATGAATAGAAGAAACATATTTTTATCTTTAATGGAATTTGAGATATTTTTTTTGTTTATTTACTAGTTATATTGAGATTTTATAGTGTTTTATTGAAGGCACTCTTTAAATTTTAAATATTTTAAAGATTTAGAATAACACTATTTCATTATGGAATTTTTTTGAGGGATATATTTAATATATACTTTTAACTAGAAGTGAATGTTTTTTTATAACCTTTCATCTTGAAGGGTTAGATGAATATATGCCCTTCCAAATGAAATTAAGAGCAGAGCTTCAAATTTGATCACTGGAACTGGCCACCATCTCATTTGACCACCCACAAACTTCCCCTACTTTTCTTCGGTGTCCCCGTCTCACAACACGCGTTTGAAAACAACAGCACGGCACTGGAGAGCTCTCTATCTCAACAGCAGGGGTTTGAAACAGAAATGTATTTACCTAAGACCTGTCTACTTCGAACCTCATGAAGCCGTTACTCTATTACTAGCAGAATTTGAGCTATCAGAAAATGAATTCTGTGGCACCTTCTCCATTTTATTTCCGTTACTCTATTACTAGCAGAATTTGAGCTATCAGAAAATGAATTGTGTGGCATCTTCTCCATTTTATTTTTTCCAAATATTTCCATATTGATATTGACTTAAGAGCTGTCTACCCTGACTATTGATATTTTTTCCAAATATTTCCCTATTTCCATATTGATATTGATATTGATATTGATATTGACTTAAGAGCTGTCTACCTTGAATATTGATATTTTTCTTTTCCAGATATTTCCATTCTACCCTGAATATTGGTATCTTTTCCAGATATTTCTATTTTAACTATTTAGGCCCACTTCTCACATAAAACCATGTGGTATGATTCTCGGAGAATTGGACTTGCTCCCCCATATGTTAACATTTAGTGTCCATAACATTTTTAATCCTTGTGCTCGTGATACTTTTTGTGATAATTTCCGCTACTTTTCTTCAGTGCCCGTCTCTGTCTATCATCCTTGTGCTCGTGATACTTTCTGTGATAATTTCCGCTACTTTTCTTCAGTGCCCGTCTCTGTCTATCATCCTTGTGCTGGTCATAGTTTTTGTGATAATTTCCGCTACTTTTCTTCAGTGCCCGTCTCTGTCTATCTCAACAACACGGTTTTGGAAAATCAACGCGTCCACCCAACGCAACTAAACATATATTTCCATTTTAACTATTTAGGCCCACTTCTCAACATAACCCATGTGGTATGATTCTCGGAGAATTGGACTTGCTCCCCCATATGTGGGCAACCTTCCGCTACTTTTCTTCAGTGCCCGTCTCTGTCTATCTCAACAACACGCTTTTGAAAAATCAACGCGTCCACCCAACGCAACGAAACATATATTTTGTTTGATTTGGTTTGAGATATTTTTAATCTGTGGCCACCACGGAAGAACTTCCCGTAGTTTTCTTCGGTGTCCGCGTCTCACTATCTCAACGGCACGCGTTTGAAAAAAGAACCCATGCATGGACCGGATGCCACTTGAGAGCTCTCTATCTCAACAACACGTGTTTTGACTTGGGTGCCCATCTCTCCATCTCACCAACACGCGTATTGACTTTCTCCATTTTCTTTTTTCAAATATATCGGAATTATTTCCATTTCTTTTCTTTTTTTCAAATATATCGGAATTGATTAATTAGGCACACACGAATTTCCTTATATTTAGATTAATTGGGCACACACGAATTTCCTTATATTTAAATTATTTAATTTAATGTATTTTTTATATTTAAATTATTTAATTTAATGTATTTTCTAAATTTACATTTTCAATTTTTTTTAGAAATGTATTTTCTAAATTTATGTTTTCAAATGTGTTTCAATAGTTACCTCTGTTTGGTTTGAAATCCTGGTACTGGATATGGTTGGAAAAAGGCATGTAAGCAAAACAGCTCTTGGGAGTGTGCTATATTGAGGCCTAGTAACTGATAAATTGACGACTCTGCAATTCCTGTACTTCTAAGGATATGCTTGTCCCTAGACGTAACCAAAATCAAGCTCTTGGGGTGAAGGACATGCTTCATTGGCAATAAAGGATCCAGTTGATCCACATGACCTACATCATTTAATAATATGAGTGCCTCACAAGCTGAGAGATTCTTTTTTAGTATCTCCACGCCTTCTTCCCACCTCTCAATTTTTATATCTCTATCCTTCAAGTCCTTAAAGAGTTTTCTTTGTAAATTATTTAGAGACATTCTATTTGCATTTTCCCTCACATCAAATAGAAAGCAGGATCTATCATAATCTAACCTCTTACGATTGAAAAGTTCTTTGGCCATGGAGAGGAGAAGAGTTAGGCATTAGAAATACTCAATCATATTTTTGTCTATACATAGTTTAAGGTTTAAGTTCTTAATGTTGCTGCAACAACAAACACTCTCCCAAATGTGTGCCCCCCCAGATGTCTGTAAACAACACAATAATTAACCATATAACCTACAAGCGATTGGCCCTTCTTGTGGAGCTTATCACTGGTCATAATTGATGGATATGCATTGCTTGTAAAGACCAGTCTACGAAATTCTCTTATTGTCAGTATTTTTGTTGTAGTTGATGGGGTAAGGAGAAATGTACTGAACCAGGTAGTGGATCCATTATGCCTATAGGATTTACTAATTCTCTCATAAAAAAACTCATCTGAAAATTCACTATTGCAGGTTACTACAACATTTACTTTTGTTGTTGCCTGTACATAAGCGGGTACTACTATTCTCATTGGAAATTATTTAAGAGAATGTGCCCAGAACCACTGTGCAAAATATGAAATTGCTACAACTATGGAATTCTTGAGTTGGTTCATGGTTTCACCATCATTTTTTTTTTACATTTTGGATGTTGGCAAAGAGGTAATATTTGGTGTGCCTTGTTAAAGAAGTCCATTCACACTTAACACCAGAAGTGTATGTAGCTTGATTTTTCCATGAGAATAAATCTTTTTGCATTAAGCCAATTACCTTTTCGGGGTAATAATGTCCACTCGAAGTTTTGATATGGAAGAGATATTAGAGCTAAGCTAAAGGTTACCTAGATTGTCTACATTCCATTTCTATATTAGCATGTTTTTTTAAGGATATTGGACATATGTTGATATGCAATATTAATGGCAGCCCCTTCAAGAACAACAAAAACATCCATATCATTGATTTAGATGCACCATACTTCCAATTGGAAATACCCAATCATATTTTTATCTATACATAGTTTAAGTTTTAAGTTCTTAATGTTGCTACAACAACAAACACTCTCCCAAATGTGTGCCCCCCTAGATGTCTGTAAACAACACAAAAATTAACAATATAACCTACAAGCCAATGGCCCTTCTTGTGGAGCTTATCACTGGAAATAATTGATGGATATGCATTGCTTGTAAAGCCCAGTCTACGAAATTCTCTTGTTGTTAGTCTTTTTGTATCACTTGCGGAAATGCATGAACCATTATCTTATCTGGTGACCTGGCGATTTCCTCTCTTAAGGCTTGTCAGCTTCTGCCCTGATAATGTCCATGAATCGTGTAAGATGCTCTGGCTTGTTTACTCCCATATCTTCAGAAAGAAATTCTACCTCTGCATGCGGTTGCACCCCAGTAGGATCAGTGTATGCGTCCTCTACGGTCAGATCCTTAGGGACATCATTTTCATCATCACCAATTCTCAAATCTTCTGGGCCTGTGTCATGACTTCCATAATTTTTATCTTGTGCCCTTGCTTCATCATTCCCTACACCTTGCTTTTATTTGAGCTCCATGGTATCCTGGACGAATGCCCCAGTGTCATATGTTTCTTTTGGAATTTCGGGTTGAAGATCCTGATCTTTGTTCCACAGTTGCTTATCAACCACATCTTCACCCTCGTCTGTCTTCCCCATGGGTAACTCAATGTTTTCTTGTTGATCACAATCAACATTCTCAATACCTTGTGTAAAAGCATCTCCTCTATTAATTTCACCTACTAAAAGACAAAGATGCAATAATACATCTGGTGCTGTACCCACGTCACTAGAATGACTTTTCATTTCCTTTTCACTGTTGTTGTTCAGTTGGTGAAATGGCACTCCATCTTGTGTAAGCAGTTTATTTTTTGAGGGAATCCCATCATCAACTTTAATTTCCCTTATACTAAGCTCATCACCTATTGACCGATTATATGATTCAGATGCTTCAGTCATAGGGCCCATTGTCCTCGGATCATCCATCTTTTTAGGGGGAGATAACTATGTCCACACTTTTTCTTTCACTTCATTTTTTCTTATACTTTCTTTTGTAGTACTTATCATTAGTATCATGTATTGAATATTTTTTAAATTTCCGAAGGAACTTGGAAGCATCTTCAAACTTCTGCATAATGTCAGATTCATGGTTCGGAGATTTCTCAAATTTTGAAACGAACCTGGAAGCATCTTCAAACTTCCGCACAGTGTGAGATTGATATGTTGGAGAGTTGTTAGATTCCCAAAAGAATTTGGAATCATCTCAAAATTGTTGCACTTAGAAAGATTGGCATGCTGGAGATTTACCAGATTCCAATGGAGCCATATGAGTTTTGGTGACCGCACGGGAGTCAAGATGCTTTCAAAGTTGCCTTCAACTTCAAGAAGTTGCAATTTCCTGATTCCACAGACCTCTTGACTGGAACTTGTATTCAAGGGCAATTCTAATTCT
>APFE031466706.1:0-23084 GCA_000404065.3 Pinus taeda
AATAACTTATTGTTTTTAAATTACCATTAAAATTACATATTTATTCATTTATTCTTATTTTTATCCTAACATCCTATTATTATTTTTGGAATAAGAATATATATTATTTCTTCAAAAGAAATCATTCAAACAATAATTAATAATTAATAATAATTTTTAATAACCATTAGTATTATTTTATTAACAACCTAATGTTATTTAAATAAATAAATTACTTTTGATACTATTCGCTCATTTATTAATTGTACCTAATTTTACTTATTTCTAGAAATAGAATAATATATTATTAATCTTAATATTATAATAATAATAATAATATTAAATTTATTAATATAATTTTGCCTGGTCCTAAGAGTCAAAAATAGGGCCGTTATGTGCCGTTGGAGTCTCTGCTCAGTCATTTAACATGCTAGGCCCAGATCTGTTTCTTCAACTTGTCACGATAACCACACTAGTTGGTTCGAAACGCATCGACAAAGGTCTTTCTATATGTGATTTTCGCCGAAGCTCTTCTTATAACTTTGACTATTCATATGAAGTAATCTTTAAATGATTGAATATCTCTGTTTATTTTACAAAGTCATCTATATGCATGTTACATAGATAAGGATTATTAAACGTTGCATTTCAAATGAATAAGTTGTTCCCGGGATTAGTATTAGTTTCCTTATTTTTGTCAATAGAATAAGCTAGTCGCCTATCATTAAAAACAGACAACTCATCACTCATCCATCCCTTTTTCATTATCAGGAAACTGGTCCCGTTATCTCCAGTCGGAGCCACCATCCCAAACGGAAAAGGAGCTGTACTAATGTCCGGACCGGGTGGTTATCCCCCAATGTTGTTACAGCGATTTTCGAGGCATCAACATTTCTGGCACTAGAAGGAGGGCCATCTGCTATGAATGGCGAGTAAGCCAACACCTACAAACCATTCAAAGAGTAATTCACCCTCTACCTCTCCTCGGACATCTCGTTCGCATTCTGAATCTACAGTATCCAGACGAGACGAAGAGGAATCAACCGCTACTGCTCAATTACATCATACTTCAGAACACTTAAGTCCGGAGTCCCCTGAAGTTCAATCCATCATCTAGAAACTTCAAGGCTTCTCAATTTCGCCTCCTAGATCTGAAGTATCACAAGGCAGTCAGACTTCGCAATTCCGCTTACCCCCTCACCTTACCAGACTCCAAAGCGAAAAACTAGGTATTGAACCACCTGAGTTCCCTTTACCCGAAAGGAAAAGGATTAAAAAGACCGCTGAAGGTTCTAGTAGCGAAACCTTTTCTCCATCATCTTCCATTTCATCATCACCTGTGCGAAGTCAAACACCCACTTCACCACTACATATCGTTGTTCACCAAGGGACTTCATCTCAAACATCACAATCTTTTCAGTCTGTACTTCCACCTCCCCCTCAAGCACCTGGAACACCTAAGGTAATCGTTGGTATTCCTAAAATGGCTCAAAGACCATGGAGAAGTCCTAGTGCAGTCACCATGCCTGCGCCTCTACATCCATTACCCGATTATCTTGAAAAATGGCTACCAAGTTCAATCCAGATGCTGGAACGTCAGCAGAAGAACACATAAATAATTTTATGTTGTCAGTCAATTTAAAGGGAGTCACTGAAGAAGATGTGGTAGTTAGATTTTTTCCCTATACACTACAAGGATCTGTAGGGTCTTGGTATTTTTCCTTGCCCTCTGGATCCATCACAAGTTGGAATATCTTCCAGGAACAATTCCTCACCAAATACGGCGATGATAGATCCTTGGCTACACTCGTCCATGACCTTTCCAATTTAAGGATCGAGTCAAGAGAACCCATTAAGGAGTTTAACTTTCGATTTAATAAACTCTTGAACAAAATCCCCACCGATGATAAGCCAAGCGAACAAGTTAGAAGTGAGTGGTATATCACTACCTTACCCTCAAACATAACCTTTTTTGTGGATAGGGCTAAACAACCTACATTGGCTGAAAACATGAAGGAAGCCCTCGCTGTTGAAAAAAGTGTAATCGCCTTGGAAAAGAAAACTGCCCTAGAAGAACGAAAATCCAAAAAAGTGTCCTTTAAAGATGATTCGAAGAAAAAGATCACTAAGGATCCATATGACATGGAGGGCCTTCAAAAAGTCCTTAAAACTATGTCAAACGAAATGGTTGAGATCAAGAAACAAGTATCAGAATCCTCAACAAAGAAACCATATAGGAATTTCAAAAAACCCGAGTCCAAGCCTCCAAATGTCATATCTTACGCAGATTGGGATCCTGAGGAAGAAGAAGAAGAAGAAACAGTTACACCATCCGAAGAAGAAGAAGAGGAAGTAGTTGAATGCCACGGGATGTGGGACTTTATACTCCCCAATTCCGATACTGACGCTGAGTAAGAAGCCTTCCCTGTCACTACAAGGAGTAAAGCTACTCCCGAACCTCTTCAAGCTAATCCAAAGAAAGGGAGTGCTGGTACTAATACTGCAAAGGAAAAGGTACCCGCAAGGAAGCCAACCGCAACAGTATTTCAGAATCAGTCGTCATCCTCCAATACACCTTTGTCATCTAAGACATTGGTAGTTTCTGATTCGATGGATTATAATATTGTCGATGACATGAAGAAAACTAAGGCAAACATCACCATGTTTGAGCTTAGTAAATTAAAACATCAACAAAAATTACTTCTCAAAGAACTTAATGATGTTCCTTCTTCACCTCTTCCCAGCACTAAAGCTGCAAGCGACTCAGGACAACCACCTTCTGGTAGAGTTGAGGCAACTGACACAATTCTGATTGGAGATAGATCAAATTCCCATACCCCTCCTTTCCTCTTAACATATGAAATTTACAATCGAAATATACATAACTGATTAATTGATTCTGGGGCATCATCTAATATAATGCCTGCTTCAGCTTGTTCTAAACTGAATATAGAACCCCATAAATCTTCTATTCACATTGTGCAGTTAGATAGAACTAAAGTGCAAGTTCTAGGGGAAATAAACTCTGTAACGATTAGGTTATCGACAGATCCACAAATAGTCCAAAGGATTGATATCCTAGTCGTCGATATACCTGAATTCTATGGGTTGATTTTAAGCAGGGATTGGTCAGAAAAAGCTCCATGGGTATATCTCCACTGATTGGTCCCAGATGTGGCTCCCCTATAAGGGCAAGCCCAATCAAATAAAGATCGATCGGGAGAAACATATGACCCACACTGTTACAGAATTTGAACAAGAAAATCACCAGTCGCCTTCAACAAAAATATCTTAGGGAATTATTCTTCTGAGTCATTTTTCGGCAATTATATTGCCCAGCCATCTCCTTTCTCAGTTAACAATTTCGCATCGCAAATTGAAAATTTTTCGCAGACCGATAGGTCTAAATGTGTTAATGTTACTGAGAATTTTGTAAGTAAGATTATAGATAATTCTTTATTTTGGTCTTTATATTTTGATGGATCCAAGTCTAGTGAAGGATCAGGAGCATGATGTATTTTGGTTAGCCCACAAGGGGAAAAAACAATGCTGGCCTGCAGGCTAGAGTTTGAATGCACCAATAACACAGCTGAGTAGGAAGCATTAGTCCAAGGACTATATAAAGCGATCGGCCTCAAAGTCCAATACTTGAAAGTGTTTTGAGATTCGGAGATTATTGTTAAACATGTAAGGAATACAATTCATTGTCTTTCGAATCATCTCAAACATTATCAATCGCTAGTACAAGAGCTCACTTCCCATTTTTTAGCATTCAATATTTCTTCCATTCCCAGGTCGCAAAATTCGGCAGCTGACTTGCTAGCCAATATCGCTTCCAAGCTACTCCCTTCCGAAGACTATAGTCCAGATAGATTTTCAGTAGAATTTCTTTTTAGGCCATCCATTCCTGACAATGTAACCAATTGGAGAGTATTCAACCACGTTGATGACATTTTACAGTTTCTAACCTCCGAAAAATCCTATGATAATCAAATCATCGAGGAAGACGAGCATGATATTCAAATGCGAGATAAACATGAGGAAAACTCAATCCCAAAGCGCGTGGTGAAGCTTGAGGACCTTTACAATATTAAAGACAAGTTTAAACCTGTGTCCAATACAAAGCTCCAGAGCTCTACCTTAAGGTTTGAATCGATAAAACTTGGCACCGAACAAAATCCTCAAAACATTAATTTAGGATTAGGACTTTCCATGGAGGAAAAGGAAGCATTCATTAGTCTGTTATGAAAGAATAAACAAATTTTCGCTTGGAAATATGACGATCTAAAAATGTATGATACATCCATTATCCAGCACACTATCCCGATGCTTCCCGAACAGAAACCAGTTCAACAAAAGTTGAGAAAAATACATCCAAACTTGGAGGGTCAAATAAAATCGAAACTCAATAAACTCTTAAAAGCTAAGATTATTTTTCCCGTTCGACACTCAAACTGGGTCTCCAATATGGTACCAGTCAGAAAGAAAAATGGCAACATAAGGATTTGTATTGATTTCAGAAATTTAAATAAGGCAATTCTAAAGGATAACTTCCCATTACCCACTATGGAACAGATACTCCAATCAGTGGCAGGCTCAGAATTAATGTCCTTTTTGGACGGTTTTTCAGGATATAACCAAATTTTGGTCCATCCTAATGACCGACTCAAAACCACATTCAGAACAAAATGGGGAACGTATGCATATCAGAAAATGCCTTTCGGATTTATTAATGCAGGAGCCACTTTTCAAAGAGAAATGGATATCGCTTTCAAAGGGTTAATCAATAGAACAGTAGTCATCTATTTTGATGACATTACTGTATTTTCTAAAGAGAGATCCAATCACTTGCATGATTTGAATCAAATCTTTCAACACTGTAAGAAATATGGTATTTCTCTTAACCCTAAGAAATCCTTTTTCGCTCTTGATCAAGGTAAGCTCCTAGGTTTTAGTTTCTAAAGACGACATTTATATTGATCTGGACAGGATCAAAGAAATCTCTGAAATCCCATTCCCTCACAATAAGAAATCCATGCAGTCATTTTTAGGCCAAATCAATTTTGTCAAGAGATTCGTTCCAGACTTTTCTCAAATTATTTTGCCACTTCAAACTATGATTAAGAAAAATTCAGTCTTTAAATGGGGATCACCAGAAAAGGAAGCGTTTGAATTAATCAAACAATCAATAATCAATGCTCCCGCTCTAAACACTCCAATTTTTTCTAATCATTTTACATTGTATACCATCGCATCCGATTGCTCTTATGCTGTAGTACTTACACAGATCAACAATCACAATTTGGAAGCACCCATTTCATTCTATAGTTCAAATCTTCAAGGTGCAGAACTAAACTACTCCGAAGTAGAAAAACAAGCCTTTGCTGTATATAAAGCGGTTAAACATTACAGACCCTTCCTTTTAAAAGCCCATACAAAAGTTATAGTTCCTTTCTCTTCAGTAAGGAAACTATTAATCCAAAGAGAATTGGGAGAAAAAGGGCAAATTGGGTAATAGCACTTCAAGAATATGACCTAGAGATCAAGCCAGCAAAGATTGTTAGAGGCCAAGGTTTTTGCAGGTTGTTGGCAGGAGCATCCAACACTCCAGAATCAAGTGATACAGATCAATTTGAACCGATCAATCAGATAAGTATCATTGACTCTAAATCACAGTATGCTGATTTAATATTTTATTTGAAAAATGGATATGCACCTCCCAATCTGTCCTACAAAAGCAAAAGGGCCATAAGATTGAAAGCAAAAATTTTTACCATTATTGATGATGTGCTTTTTAGGCAAAATTATGATTCAGGTTTATTGAGATGCCTTGAAAAACCTGAAGCACAAAAGGTTTTGCAGGAATTACATGATGGACTAGCAGGAGGCCACTTTGGAGCTGATACAACAGCTCACAAAGTCATCCATGCTGGATATTATTGGCCCACCCTGTTTAGAGATGCCCATGAATATGTAAGGAAATGCCGAAATTGTCAAACTTCAAGTGGAAGACAAAGGAAATCAGCCTTCCCTCTGCAACTGGTCAACATTGAACAACCATTTGAGCAATGGGGATTGGACATTATTGGAGAGATTACCCCAAATTCTTCCAAACAGCATAAGTATATCCTTACCGCTATTGATTACTTTACCAAGTGGGTTGAAGTGATTCCTTTAAAGACAACAAATTCTAAATCCATTATTGAATTCATAGATCAATTCATCATTACCAGGTTTGGTGTCCCGAATGCTCTTGTTTTTTATAACGCATCTTACTTTTCAGGCAATGCTATGTTTGATTTCACAATTAAAAGAGGATTGAAACTCAAATATTCTGCTAACTATTATCCTCAGGGCAATGGTTTGGCCGAATCTACAAACAAAAATCTTATTAAAATTATCAAGCGAACTATCGAACAGAATCATAAGAACTGACACAAATCTTTAATATTTGCATTATGGGCTGACAGGATAGCGCAAAAAGCTTATATAGGTTCTTCCCCGTTTAAACTTGTGTATGGAAAAGAAGCAGTGCTACCAACAAATCTCATCCTTCCTTCTCTAGCCCTAGTTCAATTTATTGAAGAAAGCCCTTCTTGTTCTTTACAGCTTAGACATGACCAAATTCTAAAATTAGAAGAAGAAAGAGAAAAAGCTAAAATCATTCATGCGAAACATCAGCGGATCATCAAGTCATCATTTGATTCAATTTCATCTAGTTCCAAACAATTTCAAGTCGGTGATTCAGTCCTGAAATGGGATAAAGCCCACGAAGATAAGGGAAAACACACCAAGTTTCAGAAGATGTGGCTTGGACCATTTCAGATCTGTGGAAAGATAGGCCATTCGACCTTCATACTACAAGATTTATCAGGGTTGAGAGATTCTCTCCCTGTTAATGGTCTTATCTTAAAGAAATTCTTCAATTGAGGAGGTAACCCCTTCTCCTTTTAATACCATTTTTGTAGTTTGTAGGAGCATTAGAAAATAAAACTGTAAGGTATCTTCTATTTGACCTTTGATGTATTCAAAGAGTTTCTCAAAACAAGTAGTGTGATATTTACTTTTAAATAAATATAAGTCTTAAACAAAAGGAATGATTTCTAGGAAATTAGATATAATTGCATTCTGAAACTACACTACAATCCTAGTGAACCTCTCTCGAAGTTTATAAATATTGTAAATCTTTTTAGATTTTTCAAATTGGTCACAAGAAGGTTATCAATATCAAAATAGAAGCTAATCCAATTTCAGCATCTCCAACTCTTACCTTGTCATCCATCTTCTCTTAAGGAGGAAATTGTCTATCCCACTTACCCAAGTTTGTGATTACTCAGAATGTAATTCCAAGAATACTAGATATAAAAGATAAGAGGTCTTATTACAAGCCTGCTTACCATGTTCATAGGGAAATATTTTAGCCGACATTACCAATACTGTATACCAAAACAAGGTAATGGCTTCAATTGTAAGACAAGGGGTCTCATCACGAGCCAGCTTGTTCGGTTAGATTACTACCAGTGAATGGCATTGTCACTTAATTGGACACCACACCAGGGCAATGGATTTTTATCTTACAAAATAACAGAAAAAAAAAAAAAAGAAAAGAAATACAAAATGTGAAAAACATATTTTGGATTCATTCTGTTAATCATGCTCTAAGATGAATGGGACAATAGACAATGATATGGGTAAAAGGTATCCCTGCCGAAACTATGGACGTTTGCTGGCAGCAAAGGCTCTACCTATGACAAAGGAGTTAATTTTAATAGCTGATTTGGAAAGGTTTTCTGTTTTATCAATACCAACCAATAGGGGCCAATTTAAAATCTAGAATATATATGTTTTAACAAAAAAGGGAACTAGCTGAGAAAGTTTTGTTTTGTTTGGAATGCAACTATACCTAGTTATATTAGAATTTTCCCCTTTGATAAAATTTCTATTTTTTGAAAAAGTTTAAGTATTTCTATACTTTTCAGAGATAATTGTTTCTTCCAGTGAATCGCCAATTGTTGTGCCCTACAACAACCCCCCATTTCATATCAATATTATCTCAAAAACATAATATGAAATGGGTCCCTTTTCAATTTTTTGTTTTTTAATTGGTATCAATTTGAGTTCTATTCTAAAAGGCCCGAAGAAATATAAGAAAACATTACCAAAAAGCCTTTTCCATAAACCAATCAAAAAAAAAAATCTTAACGTGAAACGATTAATCTTTTGTCATTGCGATAAAGCGATCGCAAGATCGCATATCGCAATGACAAAGGGAACACAACTTGAGGACATTTTGATTTGCTCTGATGCGAAATCGCTATCGGGTATTGGTAAGAAATGAAGGAACGCAATTAAATCCCCCTTTGCTTCGATGCGATGCGATATCGGCAATCGGCAATCGGCGATAATGGCTTAACGCAAATAAATTCCCTCTTGCTCCGATGCGATGCGATATCGGCAATCGGAAATCGGCGATTGACTACGCAAGCCTTCTTAACCACCCCACTCACTACTCCCGATGCGATGCGATATCGCTATCGGCGATCGGGGATTCCAAATGTAACCAAAACAATGACTTATGATTTTCCCCGACGCCCGATTGCGATAAAGGAAAAAGCATAGTTTTCAAAGCAAAACCATAAAGGAAGTTTAATACGATTTATTCGTAATTAAGGCACTATCTTTCGAAAAGCCGCTCATCCGCCAAATCACCCAAGGCACGCTTCAAATAAATCATTCGGCCATTAATCGAAACGACTGGTATTGATGAGATTGACAGGCCTTAACGGCCATTTAATGAAAACAACAAGCTTGCGATCTGTTTCAGATTTGATAAGAAGCCATCTTAAGTCAATCGATCACCATATATTTATCAAATATATATATATATATATATTTATATATATATATATATATATATATATATATATTTTAGTCTATTCGATTCATGTTATTGTTTCCTGTATTACGCCTATATCGTTCTCTCTGTGCAGAATTCTCCCGCAGAGATAGATTTGAGTGGAATGGGAAAGAAGTCCAAAAAGACCACAATACCTTCCGCTTCACCGGTCGCAGGGCAACCCGTTGTTGATCCAGGCAGTAAAAATAAAGGGCTTATATCGGACACTACGTGCCTGGGACTTACCATAGCTACTTGGCAAGGAACATATAACTTGATTGAAGCCGAAGAGCCGAGGGTGACGGGAATACAAGTCTCATGCAACAGCACTAGCAAATCTGAGGCTAATCTGAAAACTTGGCCAATTCCTTTCTTCACAGAATAGTGGCCCGGGAGCAAATTCTCCCATATACGGATGTGGTAAGATGGGCGATTCAAGAAATCCCATTTACCGATAAAACTTTCAGCACTATAGATGGGAGGGTTTTCGGTTCTTTTCGGGCCGAAGATCTAAGGCAAATGTATCATTTGTCGGCGGAGGAGAAGAAGTATAACACGAAATTCCTAGAGAAGTTCGGAGCAGAAAATGAGACTGAGTCCGAACCAATTCGAGGCTGGAGACAAAATCCAGCAAAGCACAAGCACGAATCCTTGGGTAAGTACTCAGTCGATTCTCTATGTTCTCCTTACTGCTATGCTGGGATTATCATGTGCAGACTATGGGGATTACATGATTCCACCAATTTTACCATAGAAATGGTCCCCTTAATGGAGGTGGCATGTAGTGGCGAAATAATGGATTGGGCAGATATACTATCTGATAAGCTAGCAACTGCCATTCTTAATTTTAGATTTAACTCTCGCGTCACTGAGAGGTTCATTCCGCCATTTTACTACAGTGCCTATGTGTTAGATGTTTTATGTTTTAATTCTGAATTTCCTGTGCTCGGATGGAGGTGGATGTCGGAAGACCCCACACCCCTCCACATATATCATCAAAAGTTGTAGAAGACCAACTACAAACATCACTTGTATAAAATCTGCAACGGTTTCATGTTGCCTATTCATTATTCCATTTTCAATAAGCCTGCCCCGAAGATTTCTGACCAAGCAGGGGTGGATTTAACTTCCATAGCAAGTTGGTTTGGAGAAGAAAAGTTCACCTATATTAGAGTTTTTGGAAGTCAAGCCAAGCCCAATGTGCTTCCACTATACATCCCTGATAAGCTACTTGCCAGGGAAGTAGCCTATCAGATCAACGTCGATGGGGTTACTCAGTCCCTTAAAAAAGCAAAGAAGCATGTCTGGCCCTCCTTTCCCTTGCGAATTGGTATTTACACTCTGCATGATCTCAAACATGTAGAGAAGGAAGCTGAGAAAATAAATTCACTGACTCTGGCAACTCTGCCAAGCAGGCGATTCGATCCAAGGAAAATCGCCTACAATGCACTCGACCAGGCCAAATTGGCCAAGTTCGAGCACAAAGAAGACATATTTGAGGATTTTTTTGCATCGGCCGAGTCGCTATATCAAGTTAAATCGCTCGCCATAAATGAATACAACGATGAGGGGCTAGCCGAATTTAACAGAATTAGAGAGCAGAGGTTGCAAACTCTGCCTCTAGACCTGTTAGCGACTACTCCAACAACAACAAAATCAAGTGAGCCTGAGAAGCAACGTGATAAAGAACCTCCTGTTACATCAAAGCAGCAGGAGGAAGTGCATGACCAGAGGCAGGAAGAAACCCAGGCAAACGTGTAGAGACAGGAAGAAACCCAGGCGAAAACTCAAGAAGGGAGCAGTTCAAGAGTTAATGATGATACACAGATTGATCCGAATTTTCTCCAGCAATGGCAGAAATTCAACTCAATCATCGACAATCTAGAATGCTCTAAAGATGATGAGGTTTCAAAAGAAGGCGACACACAGGAAGCAACATCCAAGCAGGTTTCGGGCGAAACCAATGACCCACCCAAATTAAAGGAAACATAAATAATTCCTAAGGATCCATCGGGCGAAATCATTTTGCAGATAGAAGAGATTCCTCCCTTGGATGTCTTCTACAGCCCTAAGCATAAAGCCGTTGTGAAGTGACAGAGGAAGAGGAGAAGGGCTGATCAACCTTCTTTATTCCCTGAATTAACAGTAACAGGCAATGTGGTATGGAAGGAGGAATTTGACCCCTCCGATGACTTGACAAAGCTATCACAATACGCTGGAGCATATTCGGCGGCAATAATAGATAAAGCATCGGAGGTGAGCAGTCTGTTAAAGGCAAAAGATCAAGATATCTTTTCGCTACAGGCTCAATTATCGGAAGCGCAGCAGAAGGCAGAGCAGGTAGAACAGCAATTGTTAGTACAACAACAAAATAATAATCAGCTGACTAAGCAATTGCAGGAGGAAAAACAAAGGATTGACGAGAGCGCAATCCAAAAGCAAAAGGAGCTATCGGCAGCATTGGCGCAATTAAAAATATCAACTGAGGGAATGATAAAATCCAAAGATGAGCAAATCTCTCAATTATCAACTCAAATTGAGCAAATGAAAAAGCTCCCTCAGGTAGATGAGTTTTTCAATTAAATAAAACATTGATAAATCAAATGAAGCTCCTATGTTAGCAAATCACCCAGGCAGAGCCATTGTGCGAATTAGTG
Organism: Pinus taeda; assembly: GCA_000404065.3. Classification (NCBI taxonomy): domain Eukaryota; kingdom Viridiplantae; phylum Streptophyta; class Pinopsida; order Pinales; family Pinaceae; genus Pinus; species Pinus taeda. The sequence continues at coordinate 11,533 of APFE031466706.1, forward strand.
GCATCCATAAGCGAAAAAGTAGAAAAGGCAAGGACAGAATTGGATCAGGCCGAAGAAACATTGACAAATTTTCTGGAATGGCAAGATTCTGATTAGGGCCAGGGAACTAACCTACCAAGAATTCTGGAATCACACAAGGAAATATTATTCACAAAATGGCAATCACAGTTAATGAAGGCAGAAAGAGCGATTTTAAGATGCAAGGCAACCACTAGTAATTTGGTTGAATTGGTAAATAATACTCTTTACTTGTCTAATATGATTTCTCAATGTACTCTAGGCCAATTAACAACAACAAAGATGTTGGAGCATTCATGCTACCCAGAGCTGGAGAAAAATGGAAGGTTAATCGCGGGGATCAACAGTTTGACTTGGGATGCCTATTGGTTCTTCTTAGTGAAGCCGCACAGCCAGAGAGCCGCCTTAAAATGCCTCACAGATGCTATCGGATATATCATACCCGATATTCAGGATGCCACTTTTGCTGCCCAACTCAGCTTGCGCCTCAACAGACCACCCGAAGTGGAGCCAATGCTTGCAATGAGCCAGCTCAGTTTTAAAGGCAAGCAACTTGAGTCATGACTTGTAAGGATTCCGGACACCACATATCTCCACAATGGTATGATATTGTCCACTTTAGGCTTAAGCCCTCATGGATTTGCTTTTGGACTTACCCCAAAAGGCCTCATACCAATGGAGATATTTGTCCATCCTTATATACCCATGATTCTCCCCACTTCTAGTCAATGTGGGACTTTGGTCGTATACCCAAGAGGGGTGAAATTCGTTGTTGCCTCTATCCTTTTTGCTCGATAGTGAGGTCCCCACTGCACACTAAATCGTTCTGGCGCATAGATACCATACCTAGAGCACTCCAAATTTTCTAGTCAACAACCACAGAGCTTTAATTATTTGGTAAGTCGTTGATGCCTGAATTTCAATAAGCATTGTTGCTTTGCATTTTACTGTGGGTCGGACCTAGTGGCAGCTCGATTTACAACGAAGATGTCGGAGGTCAAGGGGTGGCTGAAAGTCAAAGGGCCTGGATTTCGAAGGCTCAGAGAAAGATGCACTGAAACCCCGCTTAAAAAAAAATTAAGGGGTTATAACATTTTTTTTTAAGTGTTGGGCACATTTGATAAACAAGAATAATAGGCTTTTTTGAAGGGGGTATTTTTGTTCTTTTTGCATCTAATTAAAGTATATGTTTTTTATTGAGAGAACACCCAATTTTTTAAGATTACTCCTTGGATTTGGAGATAGACCAAATTTTAATTGCTAGAGGTCAATTTTTTTAGCGAGAACTGTCAAGATGAATAACTAGATGGAAGAGGCATATATGAAGGAGTGTAATAAGATCGATGGATCCAGTTACCCTAATTAGAAATTTAAGTTAGAAAATGACATTTGGAAAACCCTCAAGGACCTTTACGAGATCAAAAACACAAATCGCTTGTTATTTTTGAAAAGCAAGATTCTCTCCATTAAAATGGAGGAGAATGAATCAGTGGTTGCATTCATCTCTCGAATCATGGAGCTCAAAGATAAATTGGGCGACATACGAGAGACAATGTCAAAAATTGATCTACTCACGTTCACCATGAATGGTATGACTGATGACTATTAGATGTTTATCACAAGCTTGAATGTAAGAGAGAAAGCCCCCAATTTTGAAGAATTGACAAGGATCTTGATGCAAGAGGAAGAGAGGTGGATGACTATGAAACTCTAGAGTTCAAATCCTGCTCTAATGGCGAAGGAGAAGCCCTTCAAAGGGAAGGCAAATGCTAGACATAAAGGCAGAAGTACACACAAAAACAACCACCTCAAGGTATGTCATCAAACATAAGTGGTTCAGGACCCAAATGTTTTTATTGTGGTAGAGTTGGTCACATAGGTAAATATTTCCATAAGAAGAAGTTTGATGAAGGTCACCATAGACATAAGAAGCATGCATTACACTTTGTTGATGAAGAAAAATCAGAATCTCAGATTGATTGTATCTTATTTTGCATTCTCTCATGAGGATGACGAAGAAGAAAATTGGTTTGTGGACTCAAGAGCTTCCACTCACATGACAGGTAACAGAAATTGGTTTGAGAATTTGAAAGAAACCAGTAGTGGTGCAAATATCTACCTTGGTGATCATAGAGGGTACCAGATCAAAGGGTATGGTAATGCTCTTGTCGTTTTGCCTGATGGAAATATATGACATAGTCAAAATATAATGTATGTACCCGAGATAAAAAATAATATGATCTCTGTTTCTATGATAAGAGATCAGAACCTTAAGGTAGAGTTTTCTAAGTCTTATTATGTTATTAAATATTTGTTGGATCGTATGAAGCCAGTTGCATCAGATATTCGAGTGGGAGGATTGTATAAGGTGAATGTAAGAAGCGCACCACACCAAGCCTTGACCTCATCAGTTATGATTGCAGAAGACTTATCACATCAAAGATTCAACCATATCAATTTCAATGACCTGATGCTACTTTAGAAACGAGGTATGGTCAATGGTCCTCCTATTTTAAAGAATGTTCATGTTGACTATGAACCATGTGCTCTTGGGAACATGCATAGAGATGAGTTTCCTGCAAATGTTGATAAAAAGAAGAGAGATATACTAGAGCTTGTGCACATTGATTTGTGTGGGCTGATGCAATGAGGTCATTAGGAGGTGCTTATTATTTCCTATTATTCGTTGATTATTGCATAAGATTTACTTGGGTATATTTCCTCAGAAAGAAGAGTCATACATTTGAATATTTTAAAGAGTGCAAAAGCATGATTGAAAAATAGACAAGAAAATTCATCAAAATTTTCCTCCTGGATCAAGGGGGAGAATACAAGAAGGGTGGTTTCATCAAATATTGCAAGGACCATGGGATAGTTTACTAGTTCATAGTACCCCACACTCATCAATAGAACAGGGTTGCAAAGAGGAAGAACAGAACCCTTGTGGAGTGTGCTCGAAGCATGTTAAAAGGTAAGACCTTGTCTAATGGTTTTTGGGCAGAACCAATAATTATTGCAGTATATTTGAATAATAGGAGTCCAACAAAAATCCTTGATTTTAAAACTCCATTGGAAGCTTTATTAGGCTTTAAGCATGCAGTTAATCATTTGAGAGTTTTTGGCTCCAAATATTTTTCTCATGTTTTAAAAGAGAATAGGAAGAAACTAGATTCAAAGGCCATTAAATGCATTTTTGTTGGGTACTGCACAAATTTTAAAGCTAATGAATTGTTTAATCCCTCTACTCATAGAGTGTTTACAAGTAGAAATGTATTATTCCATGAACAATTTTACGTTGGAAACCATGATAGAAGCAATGAAGAATGGCACATGCCTTTGTTGTTGGAAGATGGAAGTGATGAAAGGGACAACCACGAACAGTAGTAGCAGCAAAAGGAAGATGTGGATTGTACAGATGTAGGAAGCAAGTCCACCACTCAGAACATCAAGTAGTCAAATTCAGTTGCCAACAAGATATATGGATCATGCTCTTATAAAAAGTATGTTAAATGTTGTTGAACCCTCTAATTAAAAGAAGCGAGTCAATATAGTGAATGGACGGCAGTCATGGAAGAGGAATATGAGTCAATACTTAAAAACAAAACCTGGGATCTAGTTGAACTACCTGAAGGCAAACAAGTTGTAGGTTGTCAATGGTTATACAAGTCTAATTTTAAACGGATGGGAGCATAGACAAATATAAAGCTAGGCTGGTTGCAAAGGGTTACTCAGAGAAATAAGGCATAGACTATGAAGAAACCTTCGCCCCCGTAGCTAAATTGAACATAATTAGAATGTCAATTTCTTTAGCCACCAAACATCATTTGATGATACACCAACTAGATGTGAAATTTGCATTCTTAAATGGGGAATTAAAAGAAGAAGTGTATTTAATGCAACCTGAAGGGTTTGTTAAACAGAGGGAGGAACATTTAGTCCATAGATTGAAGAAAGCATTGTATGGACTAAAGCAAGCACCCAGGTTGTGGTATGATAAAATTGATTCATTTTTCCTACATCGTAGTTATAAAATAAGCAAGAATGACTCCTAATGTGTATACCGTGTTTGATGGAAAGAGGCAAATTGTTTGATTTCTTTATATGTAGATGATCTTATCATTATAGGAAATGTTGATGAACTCATTAAAGAAATCAAAGAGCAGATGTCATAGCTTTTTGAGATGAAAGACATCGAAGAGTTACATTATTGTTTGCATCTTGAAGTTTGGAGGGATTCTGGCTAGAATTTTCTGTCTTAGGGAAAGTACGTCATGAGTTTATTGAAAAAGTTCAGAATGGATCACTGCAAAGCTGCATCAATGCCTTTACAACATAACACCAAACTTCAAAATAATGATGGTTCTAAGGAGGTCGATGCAACACTGTATAGACAATTGGTTTTGGTTTTTACAGTCAGTGTATTAAGCCAATTCATGTCAAAGCCTCTTGAGAATTGTTGGGTTGCAATGAAAGGCGTCTTAAGGTATCTTCAAGGAATCTTAGACTTTGGTATTAAATATACTGATTCGTTTGGCGTTAGATTGACAGGTTTCTCAGACTCAGATTGGGCCAAAAATCTAGATGACCGACGATCCATAATAGGTTATGCATTCAGCATTGGGTCTGAGGTCATTTCATGGAGCAGGAAGAAGGAGAACACTGTATCTTTGTCTTCAGCAGAAGAAGGGTATCAAGCAATGTGTGTAGTAACATGTCAAGTAGTTTGGTTGAGGAGACTTCTCCAAGACACTGGAAAAGAACAAGAACAAAAATATGCAACTATTATCAAATGTGATAACCAAAGCTCAATCAAACTTGAAAATAATCTATATTTTCATAAACACACCAAGCATATTGATACATAGTTTCACTTTTTTAGGGAGGAGGTTCAGTCAAAGGAAATCCATATTGAATATTGTAATACTTGTGACAATGTTGCAGACATTTTAGCTAAGCTTCTTGGAAGAATTAAATTTGAGTTATTTAGGGATATGTTAGGAGTGCTAGTGAACCCTTTCTCCATTAAGGGGGAGTGTTTAAATTAATGTAGAAATGTATTCCTGGAGAGAGTTCATTCATTAGTTGAGTGTGAGACTTAGATTAGGATTTAGTTCTTACATCTTAGTGATTAAAGATGAATTTGTAGAGCGTTTTGCTAGAGGCAGTCTCCAAGTGAAACCCTCCCCTCAGAGCTGCTTAGTTTGTTGAATATGTCATGTGCCTTATAATTTTTAACATTTAAATCACACTCTCCCTCTCAACTGATTACCTTATAAATGGTTCTGCTTATTTGTAATGGATGGTGCGAGAAATTCCTTTTAGGTTTTGAAGAGGGAAATGGAATGCCACCTGTCAATTCAACCCTATGGAATTGAATTTCATGTATTAATAAACAATCTAAACAAAATAGCTGAATTTTTTAATTTTTCAGCCAAATTCGGCCAAGTTAGGCAACCATGAATACTATAAGTAGACGCCATCCATATCGTTCTTTTGTCACTTCACAAGCTCTTATGGTTATCCCCACAATTGTATACTGATTGAGAATTAGAAAAGAGTGAGTAATTTACATTTTATAACGTCTACTGTATTGTTTCGTGGTGTCACAATTCTCATTAATACAAAAGTACCTTGTAAAATGGGAGCAATTTAGAGTGATAAGGTGTTGATGCCTACTGTATTGCTAAAATCTTGTTAAAGATGCTTATAAAGTTAGGATATTTTGTTAATTTTATATAACCATTAGCCCACCATGTCAAAACGTGTATAATAATATTTATAGTTATAGAGATTCAACCTATTTTATTGTGGAAATTCTTAATTTTTAAATAGTTATGGTTACAATAAAATAACGTAATTAATTTGGAGATAAATCTTAGCCCTTGAGTTGTGAGTACTACTATAAATATCATGATATATTCCATGGATGTTAAATATCTACCATTTACAAATAATTATTGATATTCAAATAAAAATTGTTGAAGACTTATTATTAGTCTAATGATATTAATAATTATCATTTATGTAAATATTTAATCATAATATTATATGATAAACACAGAAATATTATATCACCAACCTAGATCCATTTAACATCATATCTATCATGCACCGAGAGGGATCAAATCCCTCGAGGTGCAAACCCTATTTTTGGAGTGTAGAACTTGAAGAAAGGTTTGCACCTCGAGGGATTTGATCCCTCTAGAGTAATGATAGATCTAAGCTTGTTCGAGTAGAGGGCAACAATGTCACATTTTTGGATTATCATTATTAGGTATATGTTTGAGATTAACTTCAAAATTCACATTAAGTTTTATTAGTCTACGTTTCTTGCCATGAATTGTTTATACATGTGCGTTTGGATGCTTTGAGTGGTCTGTGTGTTTATGTGTTTGGATCTGGATGATAATTTTTTTGAATGTTGAAGTTGTTGTCTTATATTTTTATATGTATGTAATTGTCTATTAATAATTATGTGGTGATGGAGGGATACAATCTTGTCAATAATTTGCTGAGGATTGATACTACACATCTATTTCATTTAATTTTAGGTATCACAACTTCTGAAAACTAATTAATTCTCAATAGTATCCTTCAAAGTATTACTAAATATATATTTAAGAGTAGTTTTTATAATTTATTGCGTCAAGATTTCTCCTGAAAGAAACTTTTTATTTAATAATGTTTTAAATAATTTATTTCCTTCAAGAATATTTTGATTTGTTTTGAATATTTATAAATATATCCTTTCCTCTTACAAATATTATGAATACATTATTCTATGCAATTATTTATTGGTAATTTTGAATATATTTTGAATATTAGTTGATGATGTAGAAGGGAGATGATCTTGTCAATGATTAATTGGCACTTTGTAGGAGGATTGATTCTGCATATATATTTCATTTTAATTCTAGGTATCGCAAATTTTGAGAGCTAATTAATTCTCAGTAGCGTCCTTTTAGGTATTAATAAATATATCTTGAAAATATTTTTTCTTAATAATATACAACGCAAATATTAACAATATATAATGCATCTAATGCAAGCAAACAAGTAAGATTAGAAAATAACATCTACATTGAAATCAATGAATCTAATGGAAGCAATCAAACGAGATTAGAGATCAACATCTACACTAAAATCAATGCATCCACTGAAAGCAATCAAATAGGATTAGAAATCTAAATCTACACTGAAATAAATGCACTAGTGCAAGGAATCAAATAGGATCAGAAATCAACACCAACACAGAAATCAATGCATCTAGAGAAAGTAATGAAAAAAGATTATAAATCAACATCTACATTGAAATCAATGCTTATAGTGCAAGAAATTGAATAGAATTCTAAGAGAACTTCATCTGCACTGGAATCAATGCATCTAGTGTAAGAAATATTCTTCACTCTCTCTCCTCTCCCTCTAATCTTGAAAACTATTCTTAATAATTTATAGTCTCAAGACTAACAGCATCCAATCCATCTAATGCGAGCTATCAAATAGGATTAGAAAGCAATATCTACACTGAAATTAAAGTTTTTAATGAAGGCAACAAAATAAGATTAGAAATCAACATCTACATTGAAATAAATGCATCTAGTGAAAGCAATCAAATATAATTAGAAATCAACATGTCCACTGAAATCAATGCATCTAGTGTAAATAATCATATATAATTAGAAATTGACATCTATATTGAAATCAGTGAATCTAATGCAAACAATTAAATAGGATTATAAATCATTATCTACCCTCTCTTTCTCTCTCTCTTCCCTATATCCCCCCTCCATCTATATCTATATCTCCTTTCATATCTCCTTCTTTGTCTCTCTATCTCACCTCCCTCAAACACAAATTCTCTCTATCCATATATATCAATATCTCCCTCCCTCTTTCTATCTCTCCTTTATTCCTTCTCTTAACCTCCCATCCATATCTATATCTCCCTTTGCTTCTCCTTTGTCTCTCTACATCACCCCCAAAGCATTCACACTCTCTCTATATTGATCTATCTCTCCCTCCCTCTTCCTCTTCCTCTCCCTCTCTCCCCCTTCTATTAATCTTCCCTCCTACTCTCTCTCTCTATCTCTCTCTCTGCCTTATCACTCCCTTTCTCTCTCTCTCTCCACCTTTATTTCTCTATGTATTTCTTCTTACCTACCTCTCTCTCGGCCTCCAACTCCTTCTCTCTCCTGCTCTCATGTCCTCTCTCAATGCATCTAGTGAAAGCAATCAAATAGGATTATAAATCTAAATCTACACTGAAATAAATGCATCTAGTGCAAGGAATCAAATAGGATCAGAAATCAACACCTACACTGAAATCAATGCATCTAGAGAAAGTAATGAAAAATGATTATAAATGAACATCTACGTTGAAATCAATGCTTATAGTGCAAGAGATTGAATAGAATTCTAAGAAAACATCATCTACAATGAAATCAATGCATCTAGTGCAAGAAATATTCTTCACTCTCTCTCCTCTCCCTCTAATCTTGAAAACTATTCTTAATAATTTACAGTCTCAAGACTAACAACATCGAATCCATCTAATGTGAGAAATCAAATAGTATTAGAAATAAATATTTACACTGAAGTTAAAGTTTCTAATGAAAGCAATAAAATAAGATTAGAAATCAACATCTACACTGAAATCAATGCATCTAGTGAAAGCAATCAAATATAATTAGAAATTAGCTTGTTCACTGAAATCAATGCATCTAGTGTAAGCAATCAAATGGATTAGAAATCACCATTTACACCAAAATCAATGCACCTAGAGGATGCAATCAAATAGGATTAGAAATAAACATCTACACTCGAATCAATGCATCTAGTGTAAATAATCATATATAATTAGAAATCGATATCTACATTGAAATCAATGAATTTAATGCAAGCAATTAAATAGGATTATAAATCATTATCTACCCCCTCTCTCTCTCTTCCCTCTATCCCCCCTCCATCTATATCTATATCTCCTTTCATCTCTCCTTCTTTGTCTCTCTATCTCACCTCCCTCAAACACAAATTCTCTCTCTCTCCATATATATCAATATCTCCCTCCCTCCCTCTTTCTATCTCTCCCTTATTCCCTCTCTTAACCTCCCATCCATATCTATATCTCCCTTTGCTTCTCCTTTGTCTCTCTATATCACCCCCAAAGCATGCACACTCTCTCTGTATTCATCTATCCCTCGCTCCCTCTTCCTCTTCCTCTTTCTCTCTCCCCCTTCTATTAATCTTCCCTCCTACATTCTCTCTCTCTCTCTCTCTCTCTCTCTCTCTATCTGCCTTATCACTACCTCTCTCTCTCTCCCTCTCTCATGTCCTCTCTCTTTTCGTTCCTCTTTGTCCCTTTCTCTCCCACCTCACTCTATCTCCCCTCCCTCTTCGCCCTCCATCTTTGTCACTATCTCCCTCCCTCTCTCCTCTCTCCTTCTCTCCCCCCTTCTTTCCATATCTACTTCTTTGTCTCTCTATCTCACCCCAAAGCATACACACTCTCTCTCCATCTCTCCCTTGTCACTCCCTCTTCCTCTCTCTCCACTTTTCTCTCTCTATGTATTTCTTCTTCAATCCCTCTTTCCCACTCCAACTCCATCTATTTGTCCCTCCCTCTCTCTTCCTCTCTCTCAAGTCCTCTCTTTGGTCCTTCCCCTCTCCCCCTTCCATCTTTGTGTTCCCCCCTCTCTCTCTTACCCTTCTCTCCCTCTCTCACTCATGTATTTCTCTCTCTCTTCATTCCTCCTCTTCCCTCTCCTTCATTGTATCTCCTACTCTCCCTTGTCACTCACGATCTCTATCACTCTATGTGTTTTTTCTTCCCTCCATATATATCTAGAGTTAATATATATCATTTATAATATATTAATATTAATATTAAATATATTAATATTATTATATCAATATTTATCAAATTTAATGATAACTTTACATGGCATGGAACAAAATTTATAATAAGAATATTAAAAAGATTTTCTTTCTGTTGAATTAACCTTTTGCCTTTGTTTTAAGAAAAAGTGACATTGGCTTTAATAAAGAGTAAAAATGTTTTTAACATTTTATTATTTGGAATTTTAATGTGTATTTTTTTTTAGTTAAAGGTCAATTTGATCCATTCAAATCATGAACATTAATAAAGGAAAACCTATTAAAAGCATGAAGATTAATTACTATCCATTCAATATAGTTATTATTTTAATTCATTAATATTAGTCCATTAATAAAGATAAAAAAAATTATATATAATTTATTGGCCAACATTAGTGAAAAATATTTTTATTATTTTTTCACTACGTGACATACTTACACATTGGGCTCATAAAAATGTGCCTCTGGTTGCAATAAATGCATGAAAATAGTTGTTAATTATGGCAATGAAACAATCTTGAATTATGAATACTATTATGAATATTATGACATGTTCCATGGATTTTAAATATTTACCATCTATCAAATAATTTCTTATAAATAAATAAAAATTAATAAAACCCTATTATGGAACATACATATTATTAATGTAATTATATTAGAATTTTATCTTTTAAGTAAATGTTTAGTTTTAATAATACATGATAAACACATAAAAATGTTATATGACAAACACATAAATAATACTTAAATATGGCTATGAAAAAAATTAAGAATATATAGTTAAATTAAATATATATTAAACTATATCATTCTTCTACCATTTTAACCTCAAAATTAGTTATTTTATTTTAACCACAAGCATTTTGATAAAGTTCTCAAAAATATTTCTTAGATTTTTCATATACCTATGAATAAAATATGATATAATTGGTTTACTTCAATATAATTTCATTATAATTTAGACACAATTATAGTTTAGAAAAATAATTTTTGGTTAGGTTCCCCTCATCAAGTGTTTCTTATAATTTAAACATAGTTATGATTTAAAAACCATGCTTATTAATTAGATTCTCTTAATATAAAATTTTCAACTATGTTCTACGGGCATGATCATAAATATACACAAATCCACCCTCATAGCTATAGGATGCTCGCAACATGAAGTACATTTCACACTTCGCCGGTTTCCTTTCTCTACTCATCCCATGGAGGAAGGGTTGAAATATCTAGGATTCCGCCTAAAACCCGGGGGATATTAAATCGTTGACTGGACCTGGCTAATTGTTAAGGTGGAAAAGAGGTTGAATGTGTGGTACAATAGGTACCTTACTCAGGCAGGAAGACTCACCCTCATAAAAGCAGCGTTGGAAGCAACACCGGTTTACTGGATGTCTCTGGCCTAGATACCCAGGGGAATCCTAGCCAGATTGCAAAAGATTTGCAATAGATTCCTATGGAAGGGGAACAAGCAGGGGAACCTCTTCGCATGGGTAAAGTGAGACACAATAGCTAGGCCTAAGAAATGGGGAGGAAGGGGTATAAAAAGGTTGGATTTTTTTGCCAAAGCACTGGCAGCAAAGCTAGGATTACAGCTCATCACCTCGCACAGCCTCTGGACAAGAGTAGTATATGATAAGTACATCGCCCTGGAAAACACT
>APFE031466706.1:23386-77463 GCA_000404065.3 Pinus taeda
CCTCCCTCAAACACAAATTCTCTCTATCCATATATATCAATATCTCCCTCCCTCTTTCTATCTCTCCTTTATTCCTTCTCTTAACCTCCCATCCATATCTATATCTCCCTTTGCTTCTCCTTTGTCTCTCTACATCACCCCCAAAGCATTCACACTCTCTCTATATTGATCTATCTCTCCCTCCCTCTTCCTCTTCCTCTCCCTCTCTCCCCCTTCTATTAATCTTCCCTCCTACTCTCTCTCTCTATCTCTCTCTCTGCCTTATCACTCCCTTTCTCTCTCTCTCTCCACCTTTATTTCTCTATGTATTTCTTCTTACCTACCTCTCTCTCGGCCTCCAACTCCTTCTCTCTCCTGCTCTCATGTCCTCTCTCAATGCATCTAGTGAAAGCAATCAAATAGGATTATAAATCTAAATCTACACTGAAATAAATGCATCTAGTGCAAGGAATCAAATAGGATCAGAAATCAACACCTACACTGAAATCAATGCATCTAGAGAAAGTAATGAAAAATGATTATAAATGAACATCTACGTTGAAATCAATGCTTATAGTGCAAGAGATTGAATAGAATTCTAAGAAAACATCATCTACAATGAAATCAATGCATCTAGTGCAAGAAATATTCTTCACTCTCTCTCCTCTCCCTCTAATCTTGAAAACTATTCTTAATAATTTACAGTCTCAAGACTAACAACATCGAATCCATCTAATGTGAGAAATCAAATAGTATTAGAAATAAATATTTACACTGAAGTTAAAGTTTCTAATGAAAGCAATAAAATAAGATTAGAAATCAACATCTACACTGAAATCAATGCATCTAGTGAAAGCAATCAAATATAATTAGAAATTAGCTTGTTCACTGAAATCAATGCATCTAGTGTAAGCAATCAAATGGATTAGAAATCACCATTTACACCAAAATCAATGCACCTAGAGGATGCAATCAAATAGGATTAGAAATAAACATCTACACTCGAATCAATGCATCTAGTGTAAATAATCATATATAATTAGAAATCGATATCTACATTGAAATCAATGAATTTAATGCAAGCAATTAAATAGGATTATAAATCATTATCTACCCCCTCTCTCTCTCTTCCCTCTATCCCCCCTCCATCTATATCTATATCTCCTTTCATCTCTCCTTCTTTGTCTCTCTATCTCACCTCCCTCAAACACAAATTCTCTCTCTCTCCATATATATCAATATCTCCCTCCCTCCCTCTTTCTATCTCTCCCTTATTCCCTCTCTTAACCTCCCATCCATATCTATATCTCCCTTTGCTTCTCCTTTGTCTCTCTATATCACCCCCAAAGCATGCACACTCTCTCTGTATTCATCTATCCCTCGCTCCCTCTTCCTCTTCCTCTTTCTCTCTCCCCCTTCTATTAATCTTCCCTCCTACATTCTCTCTCTCTCTCTCTCTCTCTCTCTCTCTATCTGCCTTATCACTACCTCTCTCTCTCTCCCTCTCTCATGTCCTCTCTCTTTTCGTTCCTCTTTGTCCCTTTCTCTCCCACCTCACTCTATCTCCCCTCCCTCTTCGCCCTCCATCTTTGTCACTATCTCCCTCCCTCTCTCCTCTCTCCTTCTCTCCCCCCTTCTTTCCATATCTACTTCTTTGTCTCTCTATCTCACCCCAAAGCATACACACTCTCTCTCCATCTCTCCCTTGTCACTCCCTCTTCCTCTCTCTCCACTTTTCTCTCTCTATGTATTTCTTCTTCAATCCCTCTTTCCCACTCCAACTCCATCTATTTGTCCCTCCCTCTCTCTTCCTCTCTCTCAAGTCCTCTCTTTGGTCCTTCCCCTCTCCCCCTTCCATCTTTGTGTTCCCCCCTCTCTCTCTTACCCTTCTCTCCCTCTCTCACTCATGTATTTCTCTCTCTCTTCATTCCTCCTCTTCCCTCTCCTTCATTGTATCTCCTACTCTCCCTTGTCACTCACGATCTCTATCACTCTATGTGTTTTTTCTTCCCTCCATATATATCTAGAGTTAATATATATCATTTATAATATATTAATATTAATATTAAATATAATTAATATTATTATATCAATTATTAAATTTAATGATACCTTTTTACCATGCATGAGAAACAAAATTTAATAAGAAATATTAAAAAGATTTCTTATCTTTGAAGTAAACCTTTCCCTTTGTTTAAAGAAAGACATGGCTTTAATAAAGAGTAAAAATGTTTAAAATTTTACCTTATTTGGAATTTTAATGTGGTATTTTTTTTTAGTTAAAGGTCAATTTATGATCCATTCAAATTCATGTACATAATAAAGGAACTATTAAAAGCATGAGATAATTTACTATCCATTCAAATACATAGTTATATTTTAATAATTAATATTAGTCCATTAATAAGATTAAAAATTATATATAATTTAATATTGGCCAACATTAGTGAAAAATATTTTTATTATTTTTTCACTACGTGACATACTTACACATTGGGCTCATAAAAATGTGCCTCTGGTTGCAATAAATGCATGAAAATAGTTGTTAATTATGGCAATGAAACAATCTTGAATTATGAATACTATTATGAATATTATGACATGTTCCATGGATTTTAAATATTTACCATCTATCAAATAATTTCTTATAAATAAATAAAAATTAATAAAACCCTATTATGGAACATACATATTATTAATGTAATTATATTAGAATTTTATCTTTTAAGTAAATGTTTAGTTTTAATAATACATGATAAACACATAAAAATGTTATATGACAAACACATAAATAATACTTAAATATGGCTATGAAAAAAATTAAGAATATATAGTTAAATTAAATATATATTAAACTATATCATTCTTCTACCATTTTAACCTCAAAATTAGTTATTTTATTTTAACCACAAGCATTTTGATAAAGTTCTCAAAAATATTTCTTAGATTTTTCATATACCTATGAATAAAATATGATATAATTGGTTTACTTCAATATAATTTCATTATAATTTAGACACAATTATAGTTTAGAAAAATAATTTTTGGTTAGGTTCCCCTCATCAAGTGTTTCTTATAATTTAAACATAGTTATGATTTAAAAACCATGCTTATTAATTAGATTCTCTTAATATAAAATTTTCAACTATGTTCTACGGGCATGATCATAAATATACACAAATCCACCCTCATAGCTATAGGATGCTCGCAACATGAAGTACATTTCACACTTCGCCGGTTTCCTTTCTCTACTCATCCCATGGAGGAAGGGTTGAAATATCTAGGATTCCGCCTAAAACCCGGGGGATATTAAATCGTTGACTGGACCTGGCTAATTGTTAAGGTGGAAAAGAGGTTGAATGTGTGGTACAATAGGTACCTTACTCAGGCAGGAAGACTCACCCTCATAAAAGCAGCGTTGGAAGCAACACCGGTTTACTGGATGTCTCTGGCCTAGATACCCAGGGGAATCCTAGCCAGATTGCAAAAGATTTGCAATAGATTCCTATGGAAGGGGAACAAGCAGGGGAACCTCTTCGCATGGGTAAAGTGAGACACAATAGCTAGGCCTAAGAAATGGGGAGGAAGGGGTATAAAAAGGTTGGATTTTTTTGCCAAAGCACTGGCAGCAAAGCTAGGATTACAGCTCATCACCTCGCACAGCCTCTGGACAAGAGTAGTATATGATAAGTACATCGCCCTGGAAAACACTTTCAACTGGATTTGCAGGGAACATAGGGTAAGTGATGGAAAATCCAACATATGGAAAGTAGTACTAAACTCCCTCCCCCTCATTCGGGAAGCCATAACATGGCGGATACATCAGGGGAACGTCGTTCGTATAGGAGTGGATCCCTGGATTGAATGTGGAAATGCCCAACGACTTCCACCATAGTTGATTGCTCTCCTAAAGAACCAGGGCATTACTCATATATCCAACATTGCAGATCACGACAACTCCACCCTTTTCCAGCAGGCTTGGAAGACAGCACAAGAATTTCACATCCTAGGACACTGGAGGCAAGAGTGGGAGGATTTCACGGAAGCTCTCACACAAGTACACATCAAGATAACGGAAGAAGAAGATGAAATTGTATGGGCTTTTGCAAAAAATGGAAAATACTCCCCTAAGGAAGGTTACCTAAAGCTCATGCAGCATGCCCAGCCAGAAAACGTTCAGCACTGGTGGAAAGCACTTTGGAAGCTCAAAGCAGCACCCAGAACGCGACTGCTAATGTGGAACATCCTTTTCAACAAAATCCCCACGGGCTCAAACTTGATGAGGCGATCTTGTCATGGGCCGTTCTAGTGTCACCTCTGTAGGAACAATGAGGAAGACATTGAACACTTATTTCTGTCCTGCCCTATTGTCATCGAGCAATGGACCCTCATCTCCTCAGCTTCTCTCTCCCTACACAAATGGCAAGGGAGATCCATTATAGAGGCCTGGCTGGACTCGCTAGAGAAGCGCAAGGGTAGAGACAGGAACATACCCCTCCTGATGTGCTGGGCTATCTGGACGGCGAGGAAACGGGCCATTTTTGACCAAAAAGATACGCTTTGGCCTGCCATCAGAACCCATATACTTGCCAATTTCAGCCTCCTCCCCGAAGACCCCCCACAAACTCCTCCCAGAACCATCCAAGCTAAGCTCATTGATAAATCATACCCTTGGGCCTACTTTGACGGTTCAGCTCAAGAAGAAGGCTGTGGGGGAGGGGCCATACTCTACCTAAGGGACGACCACTACTTTAAGATCCAAATTCACCTGGGGAGGGGTACAAATAATTTTGTTGAGCTCACTACGGCCAAACAGCTCATCCACTTTGCCCTTGAGAAACGTTGCACAAAGCTACAATTGTTTGGGGACTCAAAACTTGTCTACAATTGGCTCAATAGAACATCTCAATGCTTTGCTTTTTCTTTGAGACACATTTTGGAAGAGGCTCACAGGCTTTCAGCAACTTTTGATAAATTTGTTTGTCAACACATTTACAGGGAGTGCAACTCAGGGGCAGACCACCTATCAAAGGAGGCAACGCACAAGCAGGAAGAGGACAGGTTGATACAGGAAGAAGTGGATGGAACCTTCCACCAATATTACCACAGGCCATTCGTAGATCTGCATCCTCACCAGGGGACATAACCATACTGCTGATATTTTTTCCACTCACAATTTCTTTTTGGCACAATGGTTTTCTCGAAAACTGTTGGATATATCTACTGTTTATATTAATGTTTCTACCACAACTACATCTCAGAACCCTGTGACAGTCAACTAACGACTGTTTTTTCTTCAAAAGTTTATATTGACCTACGGGTTTTGGTTTTTTTTTTGTATGGACCCAGATGGCCTCCCTGCGTGGAGCATATCTCTGCAAAACAACTTATGTTTATCCTTGGTTTTTTTGAAAAATCTCTCTGAGATCTTATGAACTCCCTGCGTGGAGGCAAAAGACAAAATGTTTTTTATTTTTGTACATGGTTGTTGCTGCCACAAAACAGTTTTTTGCTATATTTGGGAGGCTGCCAGCCTCATTATGCATATGCCTAGACATCTACAGAATGTAATTTCTTACGAACTAATAAAAATTATGACTTTTTCCATGAAAATAAAAATAAAAATAAAATTCAACTATGTTCTAACTCTTCCCTTCCCCTTCATTTTTTGTATTTTTGTTTTTATTCATCTACCAACATCTTTAATATTATTCAATATTAAATTTCCTTATTTGGTTAGTTTTCTCTATACATGTTCAATGTAAAAAAAATATAAATAATTTTGTTCCCTCACATCATGATTGACATCATGATTGGTTATCATCTTGATTTTCGTTATTTTACCTATAACAAAATCTCACATTTCTTTCTGTTACCTATAACATCCTATATAATTCTTCAACCTGTTAAACTCTCTCTTAGTCATAACTTAGTGCTAACCCTTTTACAATTCTCCATTTCACGGCTATAAGTCAGATAATGTTACTACCTTCATACCTGTCTAGTACTTCATTTTGTGCGTACCACGTACACACTATATATGAGAGGGGATATGGTAAGACACTCAAACGTATAATCTTGACTTAAAAATGCCTACGGAACACCAAGTTTCAAAGATAATTTACATTAATGGATTATTTTCAATTTTGGGTTCTTAGTTTTTTCGTTCTTTCCAAATTCTCTTTCATCCGGTTCTTTTAGTAATCTTGTGAACGGAGAGGATAATGATTCCATTTAATTTAAAAATTCATTTTTCGTTAATTAAAAATATCCATTTAATGATTTTAAATCCATCACCTCGGTCCAAAAAAATACCGAAGGAAAGAAATGTGGCAATAAAACCTCAAAATCTCATGGCATACAATTGTGAATACGTCTGGCATATATTTTTTTTAACAAAATTACTCTTAATCACTCTTAGTAAGTTGGGAGTTTTGAAGTAGTTTTTGGGAGTTTAATTTTAGGAACTGCATGGAGGAATTAAAAGTAGAACAGGTATAATTAGCATTCTAATTATACATTTTTTAAGAAGATTTCCCAATCTATTTAATGATGTATCCTCAACCTATTAAGTGAAGTTCAAGTTAGAGAGCCGAAACTTTTATTATGTTTCCTTTGCTATTCTTTCGAGTTATTTTTGTGTATGTTTAGGTCTGGTTTTCTCTTTTGTCCATGAAAGTGGTATCAAAGCAAGAGAAACCGAAAAATTGATGCTAAAGTTAAAGGACAATAGAGGAACTGGTCAAGCTAAACCGTCTAAGTGGAATGAGTGTTTTCAATAACTTTCCCGCAATTGTACCCTCAAGCTGCAAATGGTGTGTAGAAATGCCAATTATTTGAATAGCCACTAGTGAAGGAACTATGAGAAGACAAGTTCATCTACTATCAAACCCTAGCCTCTGCGCATTGAGGAACAATCCCTAGCACCGCTAGCTGAGCTCGTTTACACACAGAGCATCGGTAGCTGAGCTTGTTTGCTGACAAAATATATTCGACCAGATGCACAGGGCAGATAGAGTCAGTGGAGGACGAGTTTGTAAGCTAGGACCATAAGCTACCACTGTTGTACGTTGTAAGCCACCATAGTAATTACCGTGACGATGAAACTGCATCTGGTATGTCTACAGCAAGAGGGACGCAGGTCGTAGCTACTGTGTTGAGTGAAATCTGGTAGATAGAAATCTTCTCCAGCTATGAGTTTTTTAAGTAGCTACCTTGAGCCCATTAGAGTGAAGGTTTGAAGGGTCCTATTGCCAAATAGTCAGGCTGTGACATGTATGTGATGATGGTCGTTTGACACAATTTGTTCGGAAGTAAATAGTTTTTGGGATGTTAAATTAGTTCATTAAAAAAGAGTTGTTCCCTTATTATGTATTGATTTTGTCCTCCTGGATACTTTTAAATGGATGATTTTGTCGTCCTAGATACTTTTAATTTTTTTTTTTAAATTAGCGTATTAAGAAATGAGGATGAACAAAAAAAGAGGGCAAGGTACAGAAATAGCTCAGGAGAATATTAAATAGATAATAGGATATATGAGATATTAAAATAAAAGAAAAAAAAATGCGCCATGGAAAATGGTAGGGGAGGTATTTAAATAATTGGTTGTATTTTTGGTTGAGTTTAGAAGTTGTATTGTTTTGTGGAAATTAGAGGTTGATATAAATTATTAAAAATAATTAAAAAAATGGTAATCCAGGATTATGAAAAATTATCTATGAGAAATAAGGGAAAGTAAAAAAAAAAAAAAAATTATAGTTATTTTTAAAAAGTGAAATAGTTTTTTTAAGAAAGTGAAAATAAAATTATATCTTTTAATACTACTATTTACCAGTTCTTATTATGGATCTTTTTAATGATTATTATTTTTTACCATTTCTGATTTTTGTTAGTAAAAATTAAGAATTTTTGGTCTTTACTATGGGAACTAGATTACCTCAAAAAGGGTTTTTGGATGTTGTTTTGAATGTGTTTGAAGAAACTCCAATTCAATCACTCAATGAAGTAATAGCACAAGATGAATATGATATTGTTTTTGTTCACAAGAGAGATTATGCAGCAACATTATTTATGGTTAAACAATGTTCTGATAATAGAATTATTGTTTTGATTATAGAATTATTCTCAAGGTTGCAACAGAAACTAGGTTGAGAATAATGAAATATTTTAAAGATTACATATATTGAAAATGAGAGAAACATAGCCACATAGCGTTGGAGTTGGTGAATAAACTATTGTAACAAGAGATGTTATGGGAGACCTTGTTGATGTAGGAAAAGATACACAAGGCATGAAGAGTGCAGTTGTCATGAACGTTGTAGAAAAAATTGTTGAAGAAGTTGTAGAAGAGAAAAGTGATATTGTATAAAATTGTTGAAGAAGTTGTAGAAGAGAAAGGTGATATTGTATAAGACAGGAAGCATGGTTGTGGTAAACAAATTAAAGTCAATTATGGAGATAGGCATGTCACTCAAATTCTCTATTTAGTAACAATGGATGAGAAAAACCTACTAATGAAATTGAATTTAATTATAAGCCTAAATTAGCTTTTCTGGAAAGCGAGGTTACAAAGACATGTATGATAAATAGCAAAGTGATGATCAAAAGGCTACCACAACTACAATAAAAGAAGGAACTTACAAGGGTTACTATGAAAAAGATTTTAAAAAAAGCTACTATAGTTACAATAAAAGAAAGAAAAGAAAAAATGATAAAAACCATTAGTGTTATTAAAATTATTGTGGGGGAAGAAGAGGAGAGGAAAAAAAATCAATATATTTTTCTGTATCTTTATAGATATTGACACAAAACATCAATCATTAGTTGAAATGTAAGAAAATGTATAAGATAAAATGACAAAGAAATTTTGAAGAAAAAGACCGGAAGAAAGCTCAAGCTAAAAAGATACCCAAAAAAACGCGTAAGAAAATGTATAAGAAAAAATGACAAAGAAATTTTGAAGAAAAAGACCGGAAGAAAGCTGAAGCTAAAAAGATACCAAAAAAACACGAGCAAAATACCAATTTTGGAGCAAAGGGAGAAAGAGCTCGCACTATATAGAGTTGAGAATAACTCACTAGGATACAGAGGTAAACTACTTTTTTGGATTGATCTATGTAATGTAAGCCTACATAAGACATAGCCCTTGATTTCAGCTTATTAATAGCATTTCGTGTGTTTTCTCCAGACGAAGAGTGGTTTAATTGGTTATTACATTTGATAGCCCTTGATTTCAGCTTATTGATAGCATTTCGTGTGTTCTCCCCCGGGGAAATTGAAAAACCAGAAACCCCTTCCCATCCCACTCTTTTGGTCCATGTCAAACATAGATATGTATGATGTTGCCAAATGACTTGAAAATCTCTTTCAAGATGGCCTCACTGGGATACCGATTCCATTGGTTTAGTTCATAAAGTAGAATTGAATGTTCATCCCTGGTAACTAAGAAGAACATGCAACGTATGGAGCAACCTATTTGACTATAGTATATTAGAGAAGCTTCGAAGCTTCCACCGTAGGATAAAGATCTGAGCAAGTGTGGCGATATTAGGAATTGAATGACTGATGACTAGCTTAATCAATAACAAGCAGGAAAAAATCCATCATTCTAAACGTATCCATGCATTCAATAGAAAATATTTTGGGCTAGATAAGAACCAGGTATGGTGCTGAAAGGACCTATTTAGCTTTGAAGCAACAACGCGCTAGTGGTGGCTAATGCCATGATGAGACTGCTATTTCTCGTCTTCTAATAATTCAAAGATTTATTAAATTGTCATTTACTAGTGGTGGTTATTTTGGAAGACGCTTAGGGCATGACCCTCTGGTATTTCCATTATTTCCTTCTGTTCATAGATTCTGCCACCATGAGGGACTGAGGGTCTGAAACCAAGGGATAAATCAACATGTTTGAAGGACGAATGTAACGGATGATAATGCAGATGAATTTCTGGTTTGCTATTAGAGAGTTGTCTCGTTGCGTTCAATAAGAATGCAGACGAATTTTTGGGCGGTTGGCATGCAAATCCTTGATTCTTGATTTAGGCTTTTCTATTTGTGTGGATAAAGTCACTAATTGTCTTCCACTGAAGAGCTCTGCAAGTTGCTCAATTTTTCTCAACTTAGTGAGTCGAATATTTCGGTGGAACTTTTCTATTTCTCTACCGTTATTTCTCTTAATTTTGATCACCCAATGTTCAAGAACACTGGAGGTTTTAATACCCTTTCTTGACAATATGTAGTCACAGTTGTTTCTTTAATGGTCATCCCACTATGTACGGTTGCATATCTATACATGAGCTTTAAATAGTTAGACTATTCGATCATCTTGAATAAAGAGCATTTGTCTATATCTATCTTGAATGAGGGTCATTCTCTTCTGCTACATAAAGCCTGTGAAGCTATCCAACCCAGGAAGGCGTCAGTGTCGACATAAATAATTGTATCTGCACTCCTCGAGGCCGAGTCCCGTTCATATATGACATCTATTTTTATTTCCTATTCAAAGAATGATGACTACGTCGGCTTATTAATATATAAATTAGTCCATAATTTAGAGAAATTTTAATTTTAAGATTCAGATATTAATGGAAAGTTGCAATGTTGGGTGAATAGCATCTACCGGTGAAACTAAATGGGCAGCACCAATAGTTTCAGATCAAAATTTGGGGTATTGAGATCAAGGTAAATGTACTCTTTGTTTTTAAAGGACAACATTATTTTGCACATCAGAGATTGGAATCTATCTCAAAAAATCTAGAAAACACTTATAAGAATTTATGAGACTTCCATTACAAATAAAGTTTTATTTTTAAGGAAGAGATTTTTGTGGGTTAAGAGGAATGCAGATGAAAACAATAGTGACTTTCTTTCTAGAATCAAATAAATTTATGATAAGCATGGTTATATTGGTAAAAATAATTTTGGTGGTGATCTAGTAACAATTACATTAAATTGAATGTTGGAGTAATATTATATGTTCACCACTAAACATGTATCTAGAGAAAAAACTTCTACACTTGATGAATTGATTGTGCAAGGGGAAGAAAGAAGGAAGAATCTTATCAGTAGATATCCAAGTTCATATCTAGCATTGGTAGTTTTATTTTTAAGGAAGAGACTTTTGTTGGTTAAGAGGAATGCAGATGAAAACAATAGTGACTTTCTTTCTAGAATCAAATAAATTTATGATAAGCATGGTTATATTGGTAAAAATAATTGTGGTGGTGATCTAGTAACAATTACATTAAATTGAATGTTGGAGTAATATTATATGTTCACCACTAAACATGTATCTAGAGAAAAAACTTCTACACTTGATGAATTGATTGTGCAAGGGGAAGAAAGAAGGAAGAATCTTATCAGTAGATATCCAAGTTCATATCTAGCATTGGTAGGGAAAGTGAAACAACGATACAAAGGAAGCTCATCAAACATAAACAAAGCAGGGAACTCACAATGAAAACCACATCAAGGATCAACACCACCAAGGAAAAATACCTATATGAATCAGAAGGATGGATGTTTCAATTGTGCTCAACCTAGATATTTTGCTAAATATTACAATAAAAATAATTGTGATTAGTCCAAGCATAGAAGAAATTCATGCAATTTTCTTGATAAAAACTCCATAATTAGTGATAGTATCAAAAATCTCAACTTATTCATTTGAGATACCACTTTCTTTGCAAGAATTTATGATGTTAATGCATGGTTTACTAATTTTCATGCTTTGATTCATATGACACACAAAAAATAATATCTTAATACCTATCATGAATATAATCTTGGTATTCACATTTATCTAGGAGATGATAGATCTCATAAAATTAAGGGTTATGGTAATGTATTTGTAAATTTACCAAATGACAAAGTGGAAAAAAAATTGTGATGTATGTTCTAGGAATTAGGATAATTATAATCTCACTGTCATCCATCGCTCCATCACAAATCAAAATATCAATGATTAAATATTTAAGTCACATTGTAGTGTGAAGGATATATATAGAATAATTAAAACATCATAGCAAGAGGAGTACCAGTTTGATAATTGTGCAAGATTTAGAAGACTTAGAAAAGTTCATTATGTAATGGAATCAACAACCATGATAGTAGAGGAGCTTTCACATCAAAGGTGCACGGAGGATGTGCATAAGGAAAATAACGAAGGGAAGAGTTTCCTACAAGAAAAGAAAAGATAAAGGCAAAAATCTTAATCTAATATCTCCTAATGTGTGTGGTCCCATGAAAACTAATTCATCCAGTGAAGCTTCATATTTTATTATTTTAATTGATGATAAAAATAGATATACATGAGCCTAATTTCTCCGAAGAAAAATCATTTTATTTTAATACTTTAAAGTATGGTTGAAAAAAAATAGGAAAATACAACAAGATCATGAGGTGAGATCAAGGGGGATTCGACAATAATTTACATTTCCACATGCTCCTCAACATAAGGTTATAGAGGAAAAGATAAAATATAACATTGGTTGAATTCACACAAAGGATGATAAAAGGTCTTTAGCACAAAAAACCCTTATGAATCATTTCACGGATGTAAGCCAATATTAATTTGTTTTTGAATCTTTTGAAGCACAATATTTCCTCGTACTCTCGAAGAAGATTGGAGGAACATTGATGAAAAGGCAATAAAATACATCTTTATAGATTACTTTTATGATTATAAAGCTAATAAAATGTATGATCTAATGAATGATAAAGTCTTTGTAGGTAGAGATATCATATTTCATGAATGTATAGACATGAGAGCACAATTTATGGAAACTACCTGAACACAAAAAATGATAAGAATGTGAAGATTAAGAGCTTGGTGTTGTAAACAACAGTCACATTGAAGCTACTAGTACCCCAAGAGGAAGGGGAGAACCCAAAAAGGAATGTGTCATTAAAAATATCACAAAGGAAAATTTAGACACCAATTATGTACAAAGGTTATACATTAATGACTCAAACTTAAGAATATAGTCCAAGGTTCAAATTATGAGCAAGCCAAAGACCATAATCAATGGAAAGATGCCATGAAAGAAGAATATGATTCTATTATGAAAGATAACACATGGTTTTTGATAGAATCATAAATGGATAAAACTCCCATATGCTCAAAATGGTTGTTCAAAACTCAATTTAATATTGATGGAACTATTGATAAATATAAAGATATACTTACATTGAAGGGTTATTCAAAGAAATATGTGATAGATTATGAAGGAAGGTTAATATCTGTAGGTAAAAGGAAGACCATTAGAATCAGCGCAATGGCTAATAAGAATAATTAGAAGCTAAATTAGTTAGATGTGAAGTCAATATTTCTAAATGGAAAAATAAAGTAAGAAGTTGTTTAGCTAGAAGGTTTTTTAAAGCAATGCCTAGGTTTTGGTATGTGTGGATTGATAAATTCTTCTCTTAATAAGGTTTTACTAAAAGAAAACGAGATCCAAATTTATATATCAAGAGGGATGAAAAAGTGCATATTGTCATAGTTTGTGTATATCTTGATGATCTTATCCTAACAAGAGATTCCACCAAGTTAATTAAAAGGATTATAAGTTGTCTATCATAATAATTTGAAATGAAGGGTCTTGGAGTGTTGCATTAATATTTAGGTCTTCAAGTTTAAGGGGATATTGATAAAACCTTGGTGGCACAATGTGTTGAAAAATGTATTTTAACTAGGTTTGGTCTTCATAAATTTATTTCAACCACAACATAATGTAGTTTCCAAAAGAAAGAAATTGAATTTTTATTCTTATTAAAATTGAATTAATAAAGCATGGGTTTCATGCTTGGGTCAATTATTTTTAGGTAAAATCCTCAATTATAGGCTTCTAGGGTTTATGTCAAGTGTCCTTGTTTATGCCATAATGTAAAGAACACTTCTTGGGAAATATTTGTTAAGAAAGAAATTTATTTTCTATTAAAATAAGTCTTCTAGGCCTAGTCCACCAAGTTGGCCTGAAATTGGACAAGTCGACCTAAATTGGGTAGCATAATCACTATATAAAGGTATCGACTCGATGTCATTTGTCAAGCACTCACATCCAGTTCAATCTACAACTTTTGGGGCCAAAAAAAGTGAAAAATTGAAGGAAGAAGAGGAAGGAGGATAAAAAGAAGAAGGAGGATTCTTTCAAGCACAAAAGCTGAAATTTTCTCTCTCACACGTGTGAAGTTATGTAGCTGCTAGAAGGGGAGCAAAATACTATAGTAACTAGGAGGCTGAAAGTCTCCTGTTGTGGTGTTATGAAGCCAGCTCACAAAAAGATAGAAAAGATAGATCAATGCCTTAGAAATAATCCTCTTCAAGGGGGAAACCTCCTTTACATTACATAAATGAACAATTCTTAGATGATACAAATGAAAATACCTCCTTTCTATATATAGGAGCCTAACGGGTCATAATATAATTAGAGCCGACATAACAATAATAATGTAAGGGCACAATAATAACAATAGTGGGCTTCTATGGGGCATAATAGTAACAATATGGGGACTACATGGGTACAATAATACAATAAGGGGGTTGTACTAATAACAATAAGGGGTTACACTAGTAGAATGGGGGCCTAACATGCCCCTCTCCTTTAAAACATGTTGTCCTCAACGCTTGAGTAGTTCTTGATGCTTGTGTATAAAATTATTGTCATCCCATGCAGAATCTTCAGCAAGTAAGCTCTTCCACTTGATGAGATACTCTGAAATTGATCGATTTCGTAGCTGTCGGGTTCTTGTTTCTATGACTGCTCCAAGTTCCAATATGATTTTTCCTTCCTCTTCAAGTTCTGGGAATACTGTTTGAATTGGGATCTTCTGCAACTTTTGAATGAGTGGCCACACTTCTTCTTCCTTCTTCCATTCATCCTTTGCTTCGTTTATCCAATCTCGCTGGATAATAGAAACAGCACAAAACAATGCTTCCACATCCTCATCCTTTCTTGAGAGTGCATCTACAACAAAATTTTGCTTCCCTTTTCTATAGATGATGTCAAAGTCATAACCCAACATATTTGAGACCCATTTTTCTGTTCTTCTAAAGATAATATATGTTCTAAAAAGTATTTAAGACTATCATGATCCATTTTTACCTTGAAGTGTCTTCCCATTGGGTAAGGTCGCCATTTCCTAAGTGCATGTAGTATTGCCAACATTTCCTTCTCATAAATAGCTTGCTTGAGATGTAGCTGTAAAAATAACCAATCACCTACATCAAAAAAAAATTCACTGCGATGTTGATCTACTTGTTTCATTCGATCCTGCACCAAAGTGGTGTTATCCTTTAGAAGTTGGACAACTTGTTGTTGATGATCGATGTGATCTTTCACTGCTTAAACCTTTTTCTTCTTGATATGTCCTTCTATCTCTAGAGTTTGAGGAGTGGTAATTCCTTCCAATGCTTTACAAGATATGGTCGGATTCATTTCTTGATGCTCGATGTGATCTTTCACTTCTTGAACATTTTCTTCTCGATATGTCCTTCTATCTTGATAGTTTGAGGAGTGCTAATTCTGGCCAATGCATTACAAGATATGGTTGGATTCATTTCTTCTTTCTCGATGTGATCTTTCACTTTTTGAAAGTTTTTCTTCTTGATATGTCCTTCTATCTTGAGAGTTCGATGAGTGGTAATTCTTGCAAATGCTTTACAAGATATGGTCGGATTCATTTCTTCTTTCTCTAGGGTTGGTTCCTGGTGTATATCCTCTTCTTTTTATGTTTCTTGATCCTTTTCTTACTCCTCTTCATAATCTATGTAAAATAATTTCTTCTCAGCACACTTATGACCTTTAGTGCATTTGCTATCACAATTGTAACAACGCCCTTTTTCCCTTTTTTCTTCCAATTGTTGTGGTGTCACCCTTGTAGGTTGTGGAAGGATAGGAGAAACAACACTTCCATGTTTATAGTTGTGAGGGTTAGAATTCCTTGTTTCCATAATTTTTCTTTCCACTTTCATTGCCAACCTAAATGCCTTCTCCAATGAATCAAGTTCCCAAAGATGAACCTTATGTTGAATGTTATCCTTTAAAGTCCCTATGAAGACATCAATCTTTTGCTTCTCTAGAATGTCATTTTCCCTTATATTCAATTTTTGAAAGTCCTCATTGTGCTCTGCCATTGAACACTTTTGTTTGAGATTTATCAATTGGCTAAAGAAGGTGTTTCTCTTTGTATCCTCATAATGTGCTATCATTTCCTCTGTGAAAATTAACCACGTGACAAGTGGTTTACGAGAATAAATCCCTTTATACCATAAAAATTGATTCAACACTAAATAATTAGATGTAATACATACTTTTGTAATAGTGGTACATCATGTAGATCAAAATATTTCTCCATCCGTAGTATCCAATTTACCAGATCCTTGCTATCAAACTTCCTCATCTCGCATTTTCTTGATTTTAGGAGCTCAATATTGAAATTATTGTAACTCTGTAATTTTGGATCTTCTAGTTCTGAAATCACGAACTAAATTAGTCCTCTACATCCTCTTTACAATGCCACTAGTCTAATCAAAATTGAAATCTCCAAGAAAGAGTTATGCACAATCTCCCAAGATGACCTGATTATACACCTTTTCATAATAGCGAACTTGTATGACGTGCCATATGTCACTGTTTTGAGCTTCAGATCTGAAAAATATACACAAAATACTACAATCTATCCTCTTTCTGTAACTTCTCACGAAATTTCAATCTGATGCTTAGAGAGAAAGTTATGACGATTTTCCCAAGGTCACCTGTTTAAGATGTAATTCGGGATTCTACAAAAATCCTAACTTCATCAGATCATATATCCGCAAATATAGTGAGACAATATCTGAACTTTAGATCTGAGGTTCAGACCAAGTTCTTCTCAAATGGGTTTTTATTTTAGCTTCTGAAACTTCATAACAAAAATGTTATAGCGAAAATTCCAAGATGACTTGTTTTAGATGAAATTCTGTAGCTTACCAAAAATATAACTTCCTCAGATCATATCTCTGAAAATATAGTGATACAAGCTTTGAAATTTGGATGCGAGGTGCAGCGAGAGTTTGTCTCAAATGGGTTTTCTTTTTAGTTTATGAAACATCGCAAAACAAAAGTTATAGTGAAAATTCCATGATGACCTATTTCAAGCAGCAAAACCCTAGAATCCAAAGCTCTGGTACCAAATGTTATGAAACTAGCTCACAGAAAGATAGAAAAGATATATCAACACCTTAGGAATAAGCCTCTTTGAGGGGGCAACCTCCTTTACATTACACAAATGAACAATTCTTAGATGATACAAATGAAAATACCTCATTTCTATATATAGGAGTCTAAGGGGTCATACTGTAATCAGAGCTGACATAACAATAATAATGTAAGGGCACAATAATAACAATAGTGGGCTTCTATGGGGCACAATAGTAACAATATCGAGACTACATGGGTACAACAATATAATAAGGAGGTTGTACTAATAACAATAAGGGGTTCCACTAGTAGTATAGGGGCCTAACATGTGGGGATGAAATTTTGCTTCTCAAAAGTCAAAGTGTTGGATTGTTGCTGGGATGAAGTTGCTAGATAAGAAGAAACTACTACATCATCTTGGAAGGTTAACTTGCTGGAGGATGAATGCCTCTTGGTCTAGGGTCTTGGTCCATATCAATTTGAATTTGTAACAACCCTCATTAAAATCCATTGAATAAAGTTAATAAAGGAAAAACTAATAGCCATGGTCATGGGACATGTATTCCAAGCTGAATGTTGGGAAAAAACATAGTGATGGGATCAATTGTGATTATTTATTAGCTATGGAAATTGGCAAAGGAAATGGAAAACGATTTTGAAAGACATGAGACATTTATTTGCATTTTATTTATTAAAATAATGGAAATTAGGAGAAAATGAAGGTGAAAGGTCACAAGTTCAATGTGAGGAGGAACAAAGGAAACTAATGGAAAATTGAAGAAACTAAATGCCTTATTAATAAAAATTCTTATGAGGATCAATTTGTAGCTTTTTGTGAGTCTAGTTTTGGAACTCTCGTTTTCTACTATCTCTCTCTCTCATATGCTTGGTGGGAAACCAAGAAAGGCATACCAATCAGAAACCTCTAATTGATTAAGAAACCAAGGAAAAACAAACTCCTTTCCTTGGAAACATCTAAGAGTATAAAATATGGAAACATCTAAAAAAACTAGGAAAGAAGGAACCATCTCAATGTATTTGCTTTATCTAATAATGTATTTTATTTTTATCCAATATATTTTGTAATTACAAATTAAAATAGGGAGAATCTTTGCATCGCTTATAAAATTCTCATCTCTCCCTCATAATAAATGTTGATATTTTTTCGATAGATGTGTGATTCTCTTTTCTTGCATCTAGATTGTTATATGATTCTCTGAAATAATTTTTCAAGTTTGTAAGTAGATAAATTGGTATCATAGAATAAGTTCTTTGAAGCCATCGACTTGTTCAAAGTTTTTTTGTTGGTCATACATTTCAATCCATTTGGTCGATGAAAATCATGCCTCCCCATCAAGAGCCCCTGACTGCAAACTCACCAATCCATGATTTAGCCATGGCTCTTTAACAACTAATTATGTTGCAAGAAAAGCAGTGCCTTCCAGGGAAAATGAAGCTTGATACACACTTTTAGCTACCCAAATTCTCTACCAAAATGAATGGTGAGGCTGCTAATTCTTAGCTACGCAGTCTCTCCAACTATTTCATAACATGTCAAGCAATGGAAGAGCCAATGAAACTACAAATCACTAGTATACAATTGGAAGGCATGTCACAAACATGGTGCATACTCATCTTGAGAATATGTCTTTGGGTGTGGAACTTGCAAAACCAACATATAAGAGATTAACACCTATCACCTCTTAGGATATCTTTTTCCTGGCCTTAAGAGAACACTTTTATCCCCAAGGATATATCAAAAATATCCTTTCCAAATGGTTACAGCTTTGACATCTACCAAATCAATCAATGCAATCTTACATCAATGTCTTATGCAAGTTGTGCATTCAACTTGAGAGCTCTGATCTAGAAGAGGTACTAATTATCAAATTTAATTATGGTTTTCTAACACTTTTTTCCAAGAAGTTGAGTTGATTGATAGTACTTGATTGGAAAAGGTATTTATTCGAGACCTGGTTGTGGAACGCAAAGTGGGTCGTCGAATCCAATATCCTCAAGCCAAAAATGGTTTGTATCCCTCTAGTTCTTCTAATGCAGCCTCTGCCTCCTCCCCCACACCACAAAATACACCCTGGTGTACATTTCTTAAGACCAACTCACATGCTTGTACAAATTGTAAAGTATTTAAAAATCTATGCCCTAACAAGACTCTTTACAGAGGTTGAGCAACCAAATGGCACTACCTCACTTGCATTTGTTTCCCTCGACAACCCTACGAAAGTGGACCCCTCTCTCATCCTTGTGACTCCTAATGCACCAAACACCTATGTTGCACCTATGTTTACCCATAATTGTCAAATCAGACATGATTTGTCCATTCTTATTTTATACAATGGAAGTCAAAAGAATCTTGTGGCATAATAATTGGTTCAATGCCTTTGCCTTCCCACCACTCCACACCCACACCCTTATAAGCTCGGTTCAGTCCAAAACGTCAGTGTTGATCTTACCATCTCCCAACGGTGTGTTGTAACCTTTGCTATTGTACCTTTCCATGATAATGTGGTATGTGATGTTTCTCCTCTCCATTGTGCCAATTTTCTACTCGAAATTCTATACCAAGAGGCCTGATAGGATTTTTATCATGTTAAAGATCACCAATAACACCTACAACATAAGGGGTGTACCTATGTGATCACATCCTTAGTTAGTACATCAACCCAACCTTCCACTGGAAAATCTCCCCTTAAGCGAGTCAATTTAAACCAATGTGTTTCTTTATGCTTTGTTCAGCCTATTAAGCTTGAAAAACTCACAAATCTAGTTTCTCCTAAAATGGCTCATCTACTCCAAGAATTTGCAGATGTCTTCACTCAACCCACATAGTTGACTCCAACACGTTATGTTGAGCACAAAATCAATCTTATTCCTAGTGCTTCATTAACCAATACCCACCTTATCACCCTTCTACTCAAGAGGTCGCTAAGATAAAATGCTAAATTGAATGATTATTGACATCCAATCATATTCAACCTTCATCCTTGCCATGTGTATCTCTAGCTTTTATTATTCCCAAAAAGGATACATTTGAATGATCACTCATGAAATCCCACTAAGCCCTTAATAAATCCATTTTTCAAAACCTCTACCAGCTACCCCACATTGAGCATTTGTGGGACCACTTACATGGGGCTTGTTTCTTCACAAACATGGATTTGAATACATGCTGCCATCAAGTTCACATGCATGTAGTTGAGACATGGAAACCTGATTTCAAAACAAACTTTTGGTTATTTAAATGGTTGGTAATGCCATTTCTATTGACCAATGCACTGGTCACCTTTGTGAGATTCATTAATCATGTTTTCAGGGCACACTTGCGTACGTTTGTGGTCATTTACCTTGATGATACTTTGGTATTCAATAAATCTTGGGAAGATCATCTTTAGCACATTCACAACATACTTGAGTTATTGCGAGCACATCACCTTCAGGTCAAAGCAAATAAATCCTACTTTAGATAAACATCAGTTCAATATTTAGGATTTATTATTGACATCACAAGGGTTCACCCAGATCCCTCTCGAGTATAGGATTTTTGCAATTCCCAGCACCTTGCAATGCACATGACCTCAAGAGCTTCATGGGAGGTATTAATTTCTACATAAAATTTGTTCCTCACTTCTCATGGTTGGCTCACCCTTTGCACCAGTTTTGAAATCAACAAAGGTTATTTGGGATGTCAAATCTGAATGACAGTTTTCTCAACTCAAGAATGCATTATGCTTTTCCCTAGTTCTTCATTTTCCCGATATGAATCAACCGTTTGAGATGGAAACTTATGCCTCTCAATTAGCCATTGGGGTTGTTCTTAAAGAGGGAGGCCACCCCATGGCATACCATTATGAGACGCTTGTGGATGCTAAGCTCATGTACAACACATATGACAAGGAATTCTAAGGTTTAGTGCA
The DNA here is from genome assembly GCA_000404065.3 of Pinus taeda. Lineage (NCBI taxonomy): Eukaryota > Viridiplantae > Streptophyta > Pinopsida > Pinales > Pinaceae > Pinus > Pinus taeda. The sequence continues at coordinate 44,478 of APFE031466706.1, forward strand.
TGTGTTGAAATAGTGACACCATTACATTATTGGAAAAGAGACTATTTTCCACACAGATCATGATCCACTGATCTTCATCAAATCACAATGTAAGATTCAAGATCAGCTCCATCTAAAGTGGGTTTCTTACATTCAACAATTCCATCTGGTGATTAAATTTAAGAAGGGTATTACTAATAAAATGACTGACTTGTTATATCAACCACCTACTCAGGTCCTAGACATTCTAGAGGTGCGTTGTGATACATATGACACCTGTAAAGATATGTATGCAACATATATGGTGTTTGGGGAGATATGGAAATCTCTGCAGCAATCTACAATCATAAACCAAAGTCCCTTTATTGATTATACCATTCGTGATGGTTGGTTGTGTAAACTTAAACAACTATGTCTACCATAATCTAATGATCATCTCCTTCTCATCCATGAAGTACATACCTCTTCATGATGAGGGAATTTTGTCATAGCCAAGACCATTCTAAATATTCAACACCACTTCTATTGTCCTGCCTTACCCCAGGAAGTCGAAAAATTCATTCACACATGTTCTCCCTGTTCACAAAGAAAGCCCTCAAATCATAAGCATGGTTTGTATCATCCATTACTAACTACCTCTTGTCCTTGGCAATTCATTTTCACGAACATTTTAAGTGGACTTCCTACTACTTTCGCAAACGTGATGCTATTTGGGTAGTGGTCTATCGTTTCTCCAATATGGTTATCTTTCTTCCTTATCATAAGCCTACCTCTATTGTTGAGACTATGGATCTCTTGTTCCAACATGTTTGGCCACACTTTCCTTTTCCAGGTAGCATTATTTATGATCGTGTCTCTCATTTTCTCAGTACATTTTGGCATACTCTTTTTTTTTTTTTTTGTGTTTCCAACTTCTTTTCTCCAGATCCTTTCACCCACAACTAGATGGACAAATAGGAGTTGTCAATCATACTTTGTTTCAATCCCTTCATAGTAATTTTTTTAGAAACAAACTATGGGATACATATTTTCACATCATTCAACATAGTTATAATAGGGCCACGCACTCCTCAATTGGTTTCTTTTCTTTTTATGTTTATTTTGGGTTTTAGCCAAGTATGCCCTCTAATATGCCACTAACTCTCAACACTTATGCATCGGCACATCAACAACAAGAACAAAAATCATCTCATCATTTCATACAATCCATATCTCAACTCTAGACTCAAGTAAATGATGCTTTTCATGCAACCCAAGATCATCCCAAATAGAAGCATGAAAAACAACTAACACCTTTGCCTTTTGAACCTGGAGATCATGTTTTCTCTTGATAGACAAGAAATGCTTCAAGGGACAACACCATAAGTTGCACCCTTTGCGATATGGACCATACATTGTTCTGGAACACATTGGAGACCATGCATATCACTTGTAATTAGCTGCCCAACATGGCATCCACGATGTGCTCAATGTTAATGGTATCAAGCTCTTTGAACCACCTCTCCTTGAGGATTCTTTTCCATTTCGTCATCCGATGGATAATATTCCATATTGTCAGCCTCCTCTCATCAAAGATACAATTCTTGATTCCAAGAAAAGGAATACACGCCACTAGCCATACTTCTCATATCTGGTTGGTCAGAAGGGACACACACGAGTGTAGGAAAAATGGATTATTGCATAAACATTACAACACACTTTCCCTCATTTGGTGGAGGAAGCAAGGATGCTTCCTACTCTGAACAGGGAGGAATTGGGAAACCAAGAAAGGCACGTGAATTATAAATCCCTAACTAATTGGGCAACCAAGGAAAAGCACACTCCCTTCCTTGGAAACATCTAAGAGTAGAAAAGACAGAAACATCTAAAAAAAACTAGGAAAGAAGGAAACATTTGAATGTATTTTCTTTATATAATAATTTATTTTATTTTTATGCAATATATTTTGTAACTACAAATTAAAATAAGAAGAACGTTTGAATCATTTATAAATTTCTCATCTCTCCCTCACAAGAAAAGTTTATATTGTTTCAAGAGTTGTTGTATGACACTCTTTTCTTGCATCTAGATTATTATCTGATTCTCCAAATCAATTTTTTAGATCTACAATTATATCACTTGGACACTTAGAGTTTTCTTGGAGCACTCTTGGAGGATTCTATCATACTTGGATTTTTGGAGCAAGAAAAGGAAGAGCAGGAAAGAACAATACACTACAAACGAAAAGGTCATTGGTGAGGGTCATGCCTATGACAAACCTTTAAGGTCCATCACCAATGTTGCATATGATGATGATCCTTAAAAGAGCATTGTTGTAAGTGTATGTAGTGATGGTCCATTAAGGTTTGTAACAAAAGCCATTTTTAATGACACTTTTGGTGAGGGTCGTTAAAGGCCCATCACTAATTCTCTCTTTAGTGGCACTTCTAGTGATGATCTTTTATTGGCCCTCACCAATGCCCTTTTTGGTTACTTTTGGTGACAGTCAAAAAATGTTTGTCATCATTGATCATTCCAATAAGTTTTTTATGACGCTATGTGACTTTTACTATATTTTTTTCCAAAAGATAATGATTTAAGACCATTATTGTGGAATCTTTTTCATTATGTGTCCAAAGCCATAGTGGTTAGGGTCAGTCAATTTTTGAATAAGTAATTAGTGTGTATCATTTCCCTTAAGCATTGAGAATATATTTCTCCTATGAGTCAACACATGATCCATCTCTATTAGGTTTATTATCTAGCAAATTCCTTTTAGATAAAGCTCCACTAGTATGTGTTTGAAATATATCATTTAATACATAATCAAGCTCTGTCAATATTATTAATGAGAGATACCTAACACTCCTCAAAAATACTCACATACATTAAAATGCTTTGGCACACGATAAGATTTCTTAGCACCTCACATGCCTCAGAGCATCTTTGTACCTAGAACATCTCGCCATGTTTAGGACACCCAAGCACAGGGTCGCATGCCCTAGCACATCATATCACTCTCCTAGCATGTGTTGGCTTTCCTTGTACTCCCTATAATGCCCGGGAACACCTTCGCATGCATTGACATACATTAGTACTTTGCACACATTAGCACTTGGCATGTATAGGAACCTATTATTAGTGTGCCTATCATGCCACTTTTGAAAAATATAAAGTCCCAACATATTAACCCTCTTATGTGTTCATTTCCTTCAATTTTATCTCGGTAATTCCTTTTGTTTCCTTGACTCTCCTTGACACATATTGACATAACCTCGCACCCTACACATCCTAGCATGCCTTAGCACCTGGCATGAATTAGAATACCTTCGCACTAGTTGGCACATGTTAGCACACCCTCGAACTCCCTAGCACACTATGGAACTTATTAACATGTGCATATATCCCTAGCATGCCTTACCAGTGCTTAGGATATCTTGCCACTCCCTCCTTCGCATGACAACTACCACTCATTAACACTCCATGGCACATCCTCATATTCATTCACTTCCATGAATTTTGACCTAGTTCTCCCTTGTGTTGTCCTAGTACTCTGTAATATTCCTCAACATGCATTAGCACTCTCTACCACACCTTAGCACTCTTCGACATGCCATGCCCCTTCATAGAATGCATAACACTCTCTGACATATATTGGAAGTTGGCACGTGTTGGCGCTTGGAAACTCTTAGCATGTATGGAATGTGTTGAGATTACTTGGTATGATTTGGCATGGTTTTATATTAAATTTATTTGAGATCAATTATTGGAAAGTAGATGGGAAGAAATAGAGGAAGATTTGTCACTTAGAATGCACTAAGACTTGGCACTTGGCACCTAGAGTTGGTGTGCCTCGAATTTCCATCTTAGAAAAGGTAAAGTGATGACTTATTAACCCTCTTATGTGCTCATTTCATTGCAGTTTAACTTGTTTCTCCATTTTGTTGCCTTGGTAATCCTTGTCATGAATTGTCACACCCTTGCACATCTTTGCATGCCTTAGCACTTGTCACATATTAGCATGTTTGACATGCCTTCACACTATCTTGAAAAAGTTAGAATTCCCTAGCATGCCTTGGCACTCATGCACTGATAACTAGCCTTACATTTTTTCATGACTTGGGAATCCAATCAAGTCCTTGGCTAATGTAGTTCATTTGATATTGGCTTGCTTCAACCGCAACAAATTCACCAATTGCATCTACTACAAGTAGATTCTGCCCTGTTCACTTAAAAACTTCCTATAACTCATTTTAGGACACTCATGTCCAAGCTCAACTTGTCCCACTTAACTAGTTACCAAGAAAATATCACATATAGAAATGGCTATAAAACAACTAAGAAACATAACTTACACAATCAATATTTGACATGTATGTTTAGTTCATACAAACAATAAAGAATTAACTGAGAGTTTGCAACAATGACAAGATGCACAAAAGACACAAGATATAATTCGATACAAATCAAGTGCCCCAAAACTTATACACAATAATGTACAACATGAAATTATCTAAAATAGCTTAAAACATGAGCATGCGACCAAGGTGTGCCATATCTCATATAAAAATAATAGCTGAAGGAAAAAAAGTGTTGTGCCAACACAAAGTCTCCCTTTGTCTAAAACTACTATGTCGAGCCCCTTATTGCAACTGAAGCCTTGCCTCCTATAAATCATATTATGAACTTTCCTCACACACTTCATCCTAAGCACACTTGAATTCACTGACACTCCCTGGCACACACTCTTACTCCTTCCTTTCCATGAATTTTGACCTACTTCTCCCTTGCGATGCCCTGACACTTCCTAACAATCCTCAACATGCATTGACATTGTCTGACATGTCTTAGCATGCCTTTTCATTCCTTTGCATGCACTGAACCTCCCTTGCTATCATGCCCTCACAAATACCCTTACTTAATCTACAACTTAGCAACCTAACCAAGTCCTCACTTGACTACAAGAGTTTGACGAGGTTACAGTTACTACAACTAGACTATCTTGTTGAATTATGTATCTTGGGAGGTACTCCACAAGCCTAGTTAGATGGTTTTGTGTGAGTTTGATCACAAAAGTATTTGTGGGAAAATAATCCAAGCGAAGGGGTTTTGGACCGAAGATAGGTTTTCAAATATAAAAGAAAATTATAAAGGAAAATTAATATTTCCTAAGGTGTAAGTGGATAAAACTTGTAAGTTCTAGAGGGTTCCTAATAGGGTTAGGAAAAAATATTTAAGGAGGCCTTAGGATAAATGCAAAAACATCAAGTGAGAAGGATCTCATTTGGTCAAGGAGGACAAGGGAGATGTATTCCTAAAGTAGGTCAAGTTAGAGAGCTGAGCAAGGGTTGCTAAATGGAAGCAATGATCACCCACCAAGAGCGGGAACATCATGTGAGGGTTTACAAGAATGTTGCATACCTTAATGGGTTTGATCTAGGAAGTAGGATGGCATATTGTTGGTTCTCTTATGGTAGGTCAAGTTTAAGAGAGGTTTCTCATGATAATATGGGCATGTGATTCAATTGGTGTCTTTGTGTGAAGGTCGCTTCAAATTTTGAAATAGCAGAGAGGGTTGAGACCAACATGTCTTGTGGTGGCTAGTAGGCCACAAGGTGTGTGATAAATACCAACATAAATGGAGGAGGGCCTACACTAGAATCTAGTGTCAGAATAGAAGTAGATGAAGGCATAATATTGGTTGAGGTAACCCTAGTTTGAGGGTCGTAGAGATCTCAAGTTCATATCAATATTTAGTCAAATAAATGCCGAGAATCTACAGATCCATATGAGCAAGGTTGATTCCCTTATAGAGGAAATAATTTTTTTTTTCTATGAGTGGATAGGGTTTGGTATAAATCAATTAGAACAAAAGTATAATGCCCTCGTTAGTAGGGTTTCCTAGCATGTTTAGTCCATAAGGTATGCCGTTAACAATGTGAAACATTTTCATAGAAGAAGAAGGTTTGTGACCCTAAAAGAGAGGTTTGTCTCTGTAATATAGACCGTAAATATGGAAGATCGTTTGCAGAAGTATGTGTGGAGATAATAGGTCCAAAGGAGGGTAGAACCCGAGCACAATATTGACCAGAAGTAATGTTCCATATGAAGAATGGGTTGACATGAAGAGGATTTGATTTTGGTGGAATATCCATAGATTTTTAGACAAATATCTCAAGCAACCTATAAAAAATTAGTCAATGGACTATTACTGGATGATTTTAGCTTAGATCAGTCATCTACAAATTGTTAGAAGGATGATAAGAGGATTATTTTAGTTCTCTTCATAGATTTGACAACAAAGAAATTTTTACACAAGAATAGTGATTTTGAGAGGACCCAAATCATTGTTAGGTGGCATATTTGAAGAGCCTTAGATGAGGGAAATATTGTGGGCCCTAGATCAATAAAATAATTGGCTATGGTTGGGAAGATTGATGGCATTCCAAGAACACTTGGAGGGTTGTTAGGTGACTGTCAAAGAGGAGCCCTAAATCTTATTCTTGTGAAAGCCAACAAGACTCATAGAAGGGCAAGTGTATAGGGAAAAAGGATGTGCACACTTTGAAGGAGTAAAGTAGCAGTTAAGTGGGCCCACCAACTAGCCCTAGTTCACTGTATTGCAAAGGATTGATTCAATGAGAAGAAGGGAAGCCTCCATATCCCTAGACTTATCATCTTAGAGTTATAATATGGAAAACATGGGTGGACAAAATCATTGTTCACAAATGGAGTTTTGAACAACTGATTGATGACCTTAAGTGTTGTAGACCTTGAAGGACATAACAGGTAGCTAGAGGGTAGATTTTGTTGAGATGAATTTAGTAAACTAAAGGAGTTGAGATTATTGATAGAGGAATATTGAGGAGTTATAGAATGGGAGGCAAGGGGACCTACCAGATTTGTTCAAGACACATGGACTGAAAGGGTTGTGTGTGGACACCATCAACAAGTTGGTCAAGTGTTGTCATGTTCATGATAGATTGGTGAGTCCCAACATTTCACCTAACATACTAAGAATGATACCAAGGTGAGGAGAATCATTCTAGAAGGGGTCAGAAATCATATAGTTCCTCATATCCATGAGCAAAAGACAAATTTTAGATGTTCAAAGCTATTTTAGATATATAACATAATTCGAGTGATACTAGGAAGCTTTCCCTTAAGGAGATGCTAAGGATTATTCAGATGAGAAAATATGAGTCCATCACCACATATCAATCGACGTTCACTTAAGTATGAGATGAGCTGGTTGGTGTGGGTGTGATTGTACTTCATCATGACCTTCTGAGTTTCGTCTTAATTGGGCATCACAAGTCTTGGTATGGTTTCCATGATGCTATTAGTGGCAGGCAGAATTTTCCCAATTGGGAAAGGTTATAGATAGACTGTATTTAGGAGGATATATGGAGATACAATAGAGATTGAGGAGGAGATCTAATAACACCAAATACACTAATTAAAGTTTCATATTTAAATCCAAACACTTGATCAATCCACATCACTGTTGAATTTCCAAAAATGATTTAAAATCACAATTCAACAGGAGTCCCCAATTTGGCTAGTCATGAAAAAAATATGAATGAATTTATAAACCCTTTCCAACCCTAAACCCACCTTCTTCTCCATAATTTGTTATACAAGTTTAAATAATTTGAAATTTTTACATAAAAATCATAGAAATGAGATCAAAAAAATACCTTTCATATGTATCCATACACACTCTCCCTCTCAGATTTCTCGAAGGTTTCAATTTTAACTTCATATGCGGACGACATGTTTTCTTCTTCGAATTCTAGAAAAAACCCCAAAATCAAGAGAAGAATATCTCAATTAAATCTTGAAAAAGAGAACAGTAAGATCTGATATAATACATTCACATTAAAAATCTAGTCGAATTGATAGGGCAATGAAGAATTGAATATCGTACAAGGGTATCAAATCTGTTGTGAAATCATAAAGATTATGAGTATAGAAGTAGCACTAAACTTTTTCCCAAACATGGCAAGGGAGAATAGTAGCAAGATAATAAATTTTAATGGTTCTATGTAGATTATAGGTCCATTTAGATTTTGGAGTAGCTGCCAAATTAGATTTTAATAGGTAGTAAAATCTTATAAATAAATTTCTATGGTTGCTTAGGTTTTCATTGAGTTTTATTTTTATTTGAGTAAAAGGAGATCATCTCTTTTTATTTGAACAAATATAGGTTATATGTAAGGTGTTGAAGGCCCAAAAAGCAATAATTTTAGTCTAATTAGGGAATCAATAAAAACTATAGTAGGCCTCCCTAATATAATTAAGTATGTTAATATAAGGAGGGAAAAGGGACATGAGCTTTACACATAAGGGAAATATCTATCAACCCTTAAGGAGGTGAAAAATATCCTTAAATATGTGAATAATGTTATCAATAAACTTAAGTAGCTATAGGTAGCCATTATTTTTTAGGAAGTTCACTTAGAGCTTAAAAATACCCTATTAGAAGCTATCCATAACTTAGAATGCCTTCACATGTGTTGTTAAGAGAGGCATAGGATAAATTTTGATTAAATGAAATAAGGGGTAAAATAAGATCAATGTATAACAACTACTCAAGTCACCGAGAATATCCCCAAACCATCAAGTTGAAACACATCTCTGAGAAAAATTATGAAACACCATTGAACAACTCAGATTGAATCTTATAGCCAAAGCATCGAGAGTAAGAACAGAGTGTTTAAGTGAACACAATAAAAATAGTACACATTTGACATAATATCATATACACATGGATGATACATATCTAACTAAATGTGGTAGCTAAAGGAACCTCTTCCTACACCTAGTGTCCTAGATGGCCAAGGCAAGGTGTCTCAAACTAATGATATATCCATGAATTACACATAGATCCATATACCTTATGTAAATTGATCAATGTGACAGGAATCATAGGCGTTCATATGACAATCAAAAATTTAAAATTTCCTCTAAAATCCAATATAGAAAATGGGGTAACATATCCTATGGCATCCAACTTGTGATCTATGGTGGGATATCCTCAAAGTATCTATGAATGAAGATGTCTTGTTGAGGAAGAGGTCAAGAAGAGGTATGATGCCTCACTAACTTGGTAGTCGAAGAATTTTGAATCTTGGTTTGTCCATTTGGACCTAAGTAGGCAAGGAAACATGGAAGGAGTTGACCCCCTTGGAAGAGTTCTAAAGGGGAAGGCCACATAAGGTCTTATATAAAGATCTAAATCCAAGGACCTCCCTCATAAGAAGTTCTAGACATGTAATTAAAGAACATATATAACAACCCATCCAAATGTTGATAAATACAATAGAACATCCCTTGAATATCATAATAAATGTAGGCATCTACATATGCGGTGATCCTTAAATTTTATCTCATGTATATGGAAAATCTAGCAGATGTTATTAATAGGAGGAAGGTTATTATGATTATTTTCATATTTATGCTAATGTAAATCCACTATGAACGCACCAAGTGGGACCTCAAGGGAAACATCTAATGCTCTTGTGCATATGAGGTTAAACAAAAAGGCCCCCTTTCATTTGTATGAAATGTTCATAGTACAAATACATGTTAGAGTCGAGGCCCTGAAAAGATGAAGTCCATGTAGATTGAATGTATTATCTATAAATAATTTCTCTAACAACCTGACAAAAACATACAATGAGGTCATTTACATTGGAGGTGTAAATCACTTGAATTGTGTCACAACTTTAATGTCTCCCCCACAAAAATGTGTCATGCTTCCTTGTGGTGATGCTTCAACCCTATTGGAGAAAAACCTCACAATGTAAAGGGAATTTAAACATGATGTAAATTTAATAGTGCCCCACATTCACCCCCTATCTCACCACTCATGGCTAATTTGAGACTATTTCAAGCATCGATGTGGATAATATCATTTTATTTTATCTTATGCATAGTATTCTACGTTAACACAATTGAGTTTGTTTAAGAAACAAAACATTTGTATTGACGGTTGACTCCTTATGAATTAGGGCTAGAGAGGCCTTCTCTTTGTCAGTGATCTATTCATTTCCAACTCCTTATGTGAGAGAGACCTACAAGCTCCATCTTAAAATGAACTGTAGATATTGTGAGAAATTCAAGTCAAGGCTTTGCAAATTATCCAATCGTTCTACATTTTGTATACATGGTAATAATGGAATTACCAGAAACACATACCTTCATAACCAATACCCAGTTCTCTAAAAATAAAATGTTTCCAATATTCTCAATTAGAGGTGAAGGATTCTCTGAGGAGGTTTGTGTTGGTTTGGGGTGTTGTTTCTAGCCTTGGATACTTAGTGGTAAAGGGCTTCAAGGGTTAAGAATTAAGGGCCAAGGGCTTCAGAGTCATAGGATTTAGCACTTAAGGACACAAGATTTAGGGGATTTACGTGTTAGTGGTTATGGGGTTAGAAATTAAGGTGTTTAGGGGTTAAAGGTTATGGATTAAGGGTCACAGGTTAAGAGGATAAGGAGTTATGAATTAGGAGGTTCACGGATTATAAGTTAGGGTTTAGTGTCTTAAGGTTTAATGAGTCAACGGGTTTATGGGTTATGATATATGAGTGTAGTGGTTAATGGATTATGGATTCGGTGTAAAGGGGATACATAATTTAGTGGTTATGGATTAAGGCCTTAGGTTTTGTGATAATTTGACTCCTAATCCCCTTATCACCACTATTGGGGGTTCCCCTATCAATTGCCCTCACTACCTTCCCTCTAGGACCCCTAACCCCTATGAAATTAGGTGCTAAGCCCCCTTCTCATTCTCCCATGATAAGATTAGAGATCTTAGTAAACCATGCTTGCACCTCTGACTTCTAGCCATCCATGCTACCCTTGTGTCCCCTTACCCCATTCAATATGCCACAAGATAACCCCCCACAACCTTTTCGGTCATGCCATTCCGCTAGAGTTAGGTATATTTAAAATGCTTGAACCTATAATTAGCCTCCATGATTTGGAAATTACCTCTCAAATGATCCATAATAATCTACAAGCTATTTATTAGAATTATATATTTTTATTTGAGTATAATTCATATTAAATATACATTTAGAGATGGAAACATTAATCTCCTTCCCATATCTTATACAAATAAATATCATTTAAACAATAACATTATAAAGGTGGCCAAGGTGCCACCTGAAGATATAACATAATATTACCTATTATACAGGTGCATTGTAAGATGCATCATAATTTTAACATCAAAAAAATCACGATAAGAAGATGTCATGTATAACTCCCCCCTAAAGCTTGTGAGACAAAAAAACACTACAACTTCCTAGTAGTCACATTATTCAAAATTGGCCAAAAGATGATATGTATAGGATGGACACACCAACATGAAAGAGCCTCTTATATTCCAAGTCAGCATAGTCATGCCATCACAAATAATAAGGAATTTTGTGTCAAGCCTTACAACATCTCTTGCTAAAGTCTTCTAAGGAGAGCTCCTTTAACATATGATTTTTATGTCACTATCTCCTATTGCAGTCAGCGATTCCATAAAATTATACAACAATTCCTAATCTATAACCATATAACTCACGCCCTCAACCATCCAACTCCTTGTTCACAAGAGGGTTTCTCCTCGAAAATCCCAACACCATTCTCAATATCAGTTTGACCTTCCTCCATCATCGGGGAAAGGCTCTCCTTCACAAGTTCACCCAAGGAGGTTGGGGCTAATGGAACTTGAGATGAAGGAAACCTAAACTTAGAGCTAGAGAACCCCAAGAAGATTTTTTTAGTCCCTGAGAAATGATCTTGGGCCCTGGGCTAGCTAAAACTAGACGACCCAAATAGTGCACAATTGGAGAGGGGTTAGGCCCTTCGAACCACCAAATGGCTACCTATCGAATTCTTAAATTTTATTTATAAAGACCTAGTAGGCTTGGAAACAGTGACATGGTGACCTTTTGATTTAACTTCCAAATGCCAATGGACAAAATCCTTTGGACTAATCCAAATTGGTTGAAAACCCCTTCCTCCAATACATAATCCACCAACTCCTCCTCAACCATGTTGGTCCAATAGTAAGAAAGCAACATCTCATCTAAAAATCACATTTGATGAGTAGTTGTGTGTCATCAAAGGATTTATCATGGCGACCATTTTTGTACTTAAAAATATATATATCATGTGGATAAAAAACTCATGGCTATGATTCAATCTTATTTTTCATTTTTATAAGGATATTAAAGCTTAACATTTTATAGAGCCCATTCACTCTTCGTCAAAACCATGCTTTGCTCTAGTCTAAAACTCAAATCCCTTTTCTACGCTTGCAATTTTTTCATGGGCCTTAGGGTTTCTTCGTTGTTAAACTCCTCTCTGAGGGTAGAGATTTTTAAATGTCTTCTTTAACATTTTGACTCCATCAAAATGATATTAAAAAACCATAATTAATGAGTATAACTATAATTAAGATTATTATAATTAATAATTAAACCAATCTATATCCATCTAAACTTTCTATCGACCAAGGGTTTAGAGGGAGAGATCAAATCTCTTAAGGTACAAACCTCTTTTAGAGTGAAAATAGATTTGGTCCCTTTGGTACTGGGTAGATCCAAAGCTAAGTTGGATCTATACTAGTCTTATACAATGAAAATAATAAGAAAACATGATAAAACAAAGTGGCTTACAAATTCAACATGATTTCTACCTTTATTTTGAAAAATATTAAAACATTTATAATATTTAAATAATGTAAAAAAAAATTAAGATATTTATTATATTACAATAAAAAAATTATATCATGGTAAAAGTTTTGGACTCTTCACTTAACCTAAAATACCTTTTACTCATTTGAATTTTATTTTCCCACTCCACTACAGTTAAATTTTTGGAGGGTATGACTAAGGAGTAGTGGCACTAAAAAAAAACATCCATAACATTTAGTTACCAACACAACAACGCATACCAGTTGGTGAGCCTTCACAGTCTCATTGATACAAATAGTTCATTAGAGAGTTCGACTGAGGAAAAGATGTTGAAGCAATGAGAGTTTGACTCACGCAAAGGTGATGATGTGATTATTCAGTTTCAAGAAGAAGAAGGCGACCCCTCCTCCTACATCCGTAGAGGAGGCCTAAGATAAAATTAGTGTTTAAGAAATTATTACTTGTTTAATGTAGCTACCATGGATGATAAGAATAAGTAGTTGTGATGGAATCTACAACATCATTTATTTTTTGGTTGGGCTAAATGAACAAGAGAGTCTATTACACGAGCCCCCACAGGCTTTAGTATTAATTTCTTTATACACTGATGTCTTTGCATGGCCTTAGGCTGATATGTCAAGTTTAGATCTTTTTATTAGGCCTCAAATTGATATAAAAAAGAAGGATGTTTTTCTGTATTTCCAACAAAAACTCCACGGTGCTAAAGAAATGATATCTTATTATTAAATCACCTATTTCTTTCACTCTTCTTATCACTACACTTTCACGCGGCTCAGAACCCAGTAAATAAATTCCCCTACTTGACCTGGAAGTCTAATTCCCTACTTGGAGTATCCTTGCCTTCCCTCCTTACTTTATGGGTATTTACACATTTCAAAGTGATCCCATCCTTCTGTCCTCCTTCCCTACTTTTATTGGGGTAGATGAATAAGATATGCAATGTGATTAATGAAAATATCAAGAAGTTGGACATGAAGCTCTGCATATACAACTTGAAACTCAAGAAGACCCAAGAGAGTCTTTCTTAGAAAGATATAAAACCATGGGATATTTGTGTCCTCAAGCAGAAAAAAGATGTATGTGTATATGCTTTGTATTTTGAACATGTGTGTGGGTTCTAATCTGTGAAAATTACACCGTTTTAATGATAAAATATAAAATTATGTACAACTACATATTATAATGTGGATACAATTTGTATGATTGAGTGGTTCTTTAAACATTGTTTGGTTGGGGACAATTTCTAACTAGTGGGTTTTGGAGTTCGAATATTGCTCAAAAAAGAACAAAACTCATAAGCTAAGTTGGATATCTAGGGTGTTTTGTGTGGGGGGGTTGTGAGTTTGAATCTAGCTAGAGAAATATTCATAGACTCATAAGCTAAGGTTCTTTTCCATGCTTCTCCTACATTTCAACGTAACAGGGACAAAACCTACAACAAACACCCTTATCCACTCTGATAAAGGCAAGTGGTTACTATGTTGATTAAATGTCCAAGTGGAGTTATGAGGATGTTATTCATAAGGATAACGCATTGAAGCTACATATGTGGCCTTAGAAGTCTTGAAACATGGAACAAATTGCTCATCACCGTCACATTGAGGTTGTACACTATAGAAAAAGGCAACACTCTACTATAGGGGTCCCGGGAAAAAGAACCGACTCTCTCACACACACTAATAACCAACTAAAACATTTATGTCAGTATGGCTTCATTAGGAAACTAGAAGGTATTGTGGCATTGATGAGGAAAAATGATTTTATATCACACTAAATCCTTCATATTAATGCCAACAATCCCCTTATTTGGTCAACTATCAATTCATGGTTACATTATGGGATTTATTTTTCATCGAAAAATCATCATTCATCAACAATGAGTTTTTAATGGTTTCGTAGACTTAGCACATTTTCACAAATCTTGATTCTCAAAGTTAAAATATTGGATAGGTTAATTCCTTCGAGAAAAGGGTTTCTATTGCATTTTTGAAGAGTTTGCTAAAACCTAAGGTCTCAATCATTTCCAATATGAAGGAACACAAAACTCTTATTGTGGGCCTTTTGTGGATGAATCTTGAAAAATAGAGCATCAATTCCTAGGTACCTAATGTACTTCATTGCCTCATACAAAATATTGATATTATATAAGATAAATTCATCACAAATGATTTTCTTTGGCTTTATGATTGCATGTGGGATGTGTTTGAATTTTATGGCCAATGCGTTGGCCAAGATCTTTTAAGGCACATTAAACATTGTTACATCCGTCCAACTTTTGATGAATTCCTTGCTTGGGAATAGATTTAATCAATCCTTTATTGATATGGTATACCAAATAATGCATTTCTAAGGCTTCCTTATAACCATGAAGAAGGGTAGGGCTTTTAAATGTTCACATGGCCTTACAAAATTTCCACGGGGATCTATTAAGTCTTGATGAGTTTCCCTTTTCCATCTCCGTGAGGGAAACTACCAACTCAGCTAATTCCATCACTTCGTCACAATGTTGCTTATGCTCTCGCTTTAACTAGTGGAGTACAAAATTCCAAGAAACTTACATGTCCATCTAATGCTCCCTTTTTAATGCTTGAGATTAAGCATGGTCCTAGATTGGGCGACAATTTGTTTTCACTATATTTAAATTCAGTGATGAAATTGCTTACATATTTCATGGTTACCATCTCTTTAGAAACCCACTTGGAGGCCATTGATTTGACAAAGGATTTAGTTAGTTTGCATCTAAATTTAATTTAATTTCAGTTGGATGCTCCGGTGAGCCCCTTTTTCATTCCTACTTTCATCCACTTAAGAAAGTGTTTGAGTTTGGTTGTTGGGGCATAATATTTCTTAGCACATTTTTTTAATTGATTTAATTTCTCTAGCTATTCTTTTACAGTTTTATGGCACCTTCACTTTGTATTTGTGTGGGATCACCCATAGCCTACAAAAATGTAGTGTCTTGGTTAACAGTGTCACCTCAATAGGGATTCCAGCTCTTAGATCATCTAGGTCTTTGGATTCTTGCCATATTTGTTTGATTGAATTGACACAACTTGGGTGTTGAAGAAGGGAGACATTAAGTAAGAATATCCATCTCTCTCTCTTTTTAATGAACATCTTCTTAACTCCCTACGAGATACAGAAAATAATAAGTTGATGGTTAGAGAGTCATCTCTCAAGTACTTGTACCTCCTGGTCCTCTTGGAAATGAACGTAAAAAGAATTATGTTTTGAGCGTGTGTATCTAAGAATCTTCTTTAGAACCTTCATTATAGCCTTGCATAAATTTGACTAGGTGGGCTACAGTGTAGATGAATTGTTATTTTTGAATTTATTGGGGTCATAAAGGCCCATTTTGGCCTTGAGGTCATTCAGCGTCATTTTCTCCCCATGCATCAATCTTGCTGGGAGGATATATTCCTCATCAGTGGGAGCTTCGACCATCTCAAAGACCCCACAAACATGAGCTTTAAGTAGCATATCATCGATCCAATTCAAAAATCCCACTCTTTCTTTTACATTTTTTGAAGCTTAAATATTAGTCAGTCGCCAAATCTATCCATCTAGATTCAATAACATCTCCCACTTAGTTATTGGTTGATCACCCTCTAGTCTAATTGTATTTGTATAGCTTTCTCGCCATGTATAGATATGATCCTGATGCTTCAATCAGTCAAATGATATATATCTTTTTCTCTTCTTCTATATTATGTAGAATGAAGTAAACTTCTAAATTGTAATTGTTGCAATCACTAATTTAACTTCATAACATTCATCTCACCTTTATATTGGTTGATGTCTAGGAATCCATTTCAAATAGAGGCTGGTAATATGTGTTATTGGAACCTGGTCTCTCTCTCTCTCTCTCTCTCTCTCTCTCTCTCTCTCTCTCTCTCTCTGTTTCTGTGCTGTATCTAGAGTGTCATCATCCATATTATAGCCAATGAGCTCCTCAAAGGGTCTTGTTCTCTAGCATTAGCATTAATATTTCTATACTCCTAGATATGTTAAAGACTTGTGCCTCCACTATTGTGATCTCTCTTCTGAGTCATTCCTTTGACTACCACTGTACTTGTTTTTCATTGCTAGGATTTGGGATTGTTTCCTTGTCTAACTTGTGCTAATATTTGGATCTTGCAATATTCCATAGAATCCCTAGAGAAAACCACTTTCATACTTGTATGATCTAGACATTGTTATGCTTAAATCACTGACTAGGTACTCCAGAAAGAGGATGATGCTAAGAGGGCTTGCATGGGTGAATCTAGGAGCATCTTGGAGGTGGTTAGGTGAAGCTCTTCTAGATTACAAATATGAAGAGAAAAAACTAGTGATGTATATGTGGTTGCTCAACCTAGGATGTAAGGAAATTATTGGCAGAGAGTGTTTACCTTTCTGTGGCTTCAGGAAAGTAGCTTGTTTGGTCACATTATAAGACCACTACCTGTAGGTGATGGTTATGTAGTATGTTCCCATCCTTATCTTTAATGCCTAATAGAGAGGACCGAGTTTGAATACAAGATATAATTTGATGAATTTGGAAATTTCGAGTTAAAAAAAAAAAAAAAAAAAAAATAAATAAATAAAATAAATAAATAAATAAATAAATAAATAATAAAAAATAAAAAATTGTGTTGATGTTTTGATAGGTGCTAATTTGTAGGGTTTTCCATTTTTATAATTTTATTAGTTGTTCTTTCTACCATGTTTCCTAGTTTCTTTCCTATTTCCCTAGCATTTTAACTTATTCAATGTTTGTCTTTGTATTGTTTCTTGCCCCATTTGAAATTTCATCCTTATTTGGTAGGTTTTTTTTTCAATATAGTGTGAATATTTTTCCATCACATTGCTTTTGTGGGGCTTGTCTATGCAAATAGATTGTAAGGCCCATTCATAAAAGTATTTGTTGAAATGAAATGATTATCGATGATCACCAACTAATGGTACCCGCACAATATTTACTGTAACAATTCTACATTTTTCTTGTGCCAACAATTATACAACATTGTAACCTCATGAACTAGTATCCTCTGTTCTCTTAGTTGACGCTATAAGGACTTATTGTTTCTATTAAAGATTGTACTCTCCAGTCCCATTGAGCTATTTTGGTCATTTGTGAACATTGATCTATTTTCATTTCATTTCTTCAATTTTTCTAACTCCTATGTGTTACCTTTGGCTAGTTCCTTCTTTCTTACCTATAGTTTTTCTGTTTTTTAGAGCTTGCTTTCTTGAACTAGTAATGAGATCATGTTCCGGTTTTGAGATTTCATCTATTTATTGTTTTTTCAATTGTTGTGGTTCCATCCATATTACATTCAAATAAACTACATTTATACCAATTTTTATTATTTTAAATGGTATTGAAAAATGCACCTCAAGAAATTTCTACCTTCAAAGAATTGAACTTGTGTTTCTTTATAAAAATGATTTCATATAATTATTAGAGATGAAAATTTTGTTTGTATTATTGAGTCTCGTTGATTTGTTTTGTTTATAGATTGTGTGATTTTCATTGATGGCTTCATTGTTTATTAGCTCAATTTTTGATATTCCTATGTTTGTTTTGATAATATAGTAGAAACTTAAAATAAAAATTAGATTCATGTGATTTCCACAATTTTCTTTTGAATTATCATTTGCATTTTCTCTGTGAGGAAGAAAACGGAACTAATAGAGGAATTTTTTAATCATAAGAAAATATGGAAGGGAAATAATACATTTTTCTGCTTTAGAAAAGTTGTTTTATTGGAATTTATTAATGAAGTAATTGGGTTGAATGGGGTTCTTATTGTTTTTGCTAAAATGGGTACAATTTTTCAATTGCAGTAGCAAGTTCTCCAAAAGTTATCAAGTAAAAAATTTTTTTAGCTAAGAAAGCATTGAAATTTTTAAATAAATGAGAGATGAGAAAAATGATGATTTGGGTCTTAGAATTGGATTTAGGCAAGGAGGTTTCTCTAGCATGTCGTACATTATGGATTTTGAGAAAAATTAAAATACAAGTGTAGATGATTAAGTTATTAACTATGATAGCTTTAGAATTTGTGAGTTATTTATAGTTTATGTTCATTCTATATTTTCCTTTTTATTTGGCGTTGTTTGGGTTCTTATTCGAGGAGAAAATGGATTCTCTATTATTTTGTTCTTGTTTCAAGTTGGAATATTGATCAACTCTTAATGTCCAAAGGCCTAGAAATGAATTATTTTGGTTTTATTTAACCTAGATCTGTGAACTTAACTAGATAATATAATGTTTGTGAAAAATGGCCAAAGAAAAATTTAGGAAATTTTGATCCCACTTAGACACACACTTAGTGAAGTTGTATGAACTTATGCAGTTATGGTATGATCGCTTGGAAGGTCTTTGTGTCGTGTGAACGATTGACCATTCTCTTGCTACTAAAATTTAGTGAGGGCTTGGATAGGTTATCTAATGTATAGTGTAAGTTTAGGGCCTAGTACGTTAGCAAAAATTCATTAATATCATAAAGATGATGGCCCGGAGGTGGATAAGTGAATGAAGTTTGATAATTCTCATGACTTATTCCTTAGGGATTTTATAATTACAGCTTTCAGTAAGGCTATAACCCTATCTTGGCAAGTAAAAGGATAACAAACCATTTTCCTTGTGAAGGGTAATCAAACTGAGATTGGATGTTTATACTAGAACCATAGGAATCAGAGAAATCTATTATTTGACAAATATTCATAATGAGTTTCTTCTATCCCTTCCTTTTCTAAAAAAATACAATTTTTTTTGGCAATCACATTAATTCTACTACAAAATCAATTAGAGTAAAAGTTCTTTCTATAAGACGTTCACAATATTTTTTGTTGAAGACATGTCTGCCTCATGATTATGGGAAATAAATATGCACAACTAGCTTTGACACAATTTACCCTAACATAACCTTGAGGCTTATGATCTCACATTCTTGTTTCATTATAGCCTTATATGATGCTTTCTATTTATGTAAAGATACTCAATCCATATTTTATTTTATGTGAATTCCACTACACATATATGTTTTAATATTGTTGTTAGTCAATGCTATTTTTGTATAAATTGAACTTATAGTACTTGGATTTTTCTTTTTTCTTTTTGTAGGAAAAGGCTAAAATGTATGTTATAAAATAGAAAAAATAATCAAGAACAAGAGCTTCTTTCAGAAGAGATGGTGATATGTTCTTGATACAAGAATCTTTGTACCTTGGCATACATGTAACATGAATTGATAATAAAACATTTAGAAATTTTTTCACCCAAGTTGAACATCTTGCTTTTGATAAAATGTCTTGAACCAATTTTGATGAGCACTTGTAGTCAATGAAATTGTGTGTTGTTGTAATTTTTGTGTTGGACATATAAGTGAATGTTTCCAAAACACTCAACTTTAATGGTTATTGCATCATTCACCATACAAGACCGGATAGAAAGATTACTATTATTTTTAGTCTTGTACTCTAGGGAAGGTTAGGGTTTTTTTTTTATTACTAATGCCCTAAGACATGTAAGGCCCTTTGGTATAACTTAATAACGTTCATATGCATATTTTCTATCTGAAGTCTCATAAGGTCTACCCCATTATTTTTCATTGGGTTCATCTTGAAGCATGCATTTTTATTTTGAACATATATCCGATGATTTAATGTTGCTCCATTAGGGAGGGTAACAATAACAAGACAACCAAGCTTAGGAGGTGTAACCCTACTAGGTGGACATTCAACTTGAGGTGTAATCCTTCTAGGTGTACATTTAACTTAAACAATACATATGCTCGATAACATTTAAAGTAATTAACTCCAATTTCTATGCAAAAGAGGACAACCTTGTTTCTATACATACCTTAAATCACATAATAAGTATGGCTATGATAGTAAATGACTAATGTGATATTGTACCTCAAATTGTCTTCGGCAGGTATGGGCACAGTAGTGAACAGATATGGGTATTTCAAACGAACAGTGAGAGCCCACTTCTTCAATAGTTGGTGCATTAATTATGAGGTAGAAATAAATATTTTAAGCATGGATTCTTGTTAATATTCAACAATCTATTCTCATCAATTTTTATGTTTTCTTGTGTCAGAGAGTCCACATGTTGTTTCTTATTTATGTGAAAGAGGGTGCATGTTGTTACATGTTTTAATTTCAACTTTCAGTTATGTCAAGCAGTTTTTTAATTTGTAGCTCAAGTTTTAAGTCCAATTAGGTACATGGAGACTAATATGTAGGTCACATGCATGCATTCCTTAGATCATCTTTAGTTGAGGATTGTTTTTTTTGTTGCATGTGCTATTCAAATTTCAGTCATATTAAGTAGTTTTTTAATTTTTAGCTAAGTCTAAGTTCAGTTAGGTGCATGCAGTATGATAGGTAGGGCACATGGTTTCATGGCTATATCATCTTTAGTTTAGGTGTTGTTTTTCATGTGTCATTGTACCTAATCATCTTCTCAGTCTATAAAAGAGAAGGCACATATATATGTTTACTCATTAAGTTTTTGATTAGTGAATAGTGAATTAGTTGGTAGTTGTTTGCCTATATCATATTTCATTTTTGAATTAATGATTGAGAAGTAACAGGTTTTGAAAAACCATGTACTAAACTTTTGCTTTTACTTTTAACAATGATTTAGAAAGTATGCTTTAATTATTCTTTTTTCCTACTTGATAACAACAATTTGATTTCGGAAAAACATGTGTGTTTTTCTATAAGTTATTTGCATTATGTGTTTTTTGACTTTGGCATTATTCAATCAATTGTTCTAAGTGGATTTCAGGTATCATGTATCTAGTGCTTTGGAAATTATTTTAATGCAAATCTTGGTTACCATGTTTTATATAATTTGACATTGAATGAAAGCCTAGATTTTGAAACCTTCTATATTTTGTGTATGGAAAGGAAAGTGTTTGGAGTATAGAGCTATTGGGTGGATTCAATGGGTATTATGGAAAACATTTTATGATTGAACTATAATTGTGAAACGATTGGCACATGGACTTAACAACAGTTGTGGGGCATAGAAACCCTATTTGATCTGGTGATTGTAGATTATATCTTGTTTGAAGGAGTTTCAGTAATGACCACTGCTACTATGTGAGAGGGTCACTTGTTAGAGAAAGCCTTTGAATTTGTGCTTTGAAGTTGAGACTACAGAATCTCCTAGAAATGGAAGGTTCATCATACCTTCTAGAGAAGGTGGTTGCACTTCTTACTGCCAAATTATCCCAAAGAACTTGTATAACATAGCAAGAAGGTACTGAATGTGAAGTGATTACAACAATGGACACTACTAATAAGTGAGAGAGTCACTTGTTAGAGAGAGCCTTTGATTTTTTCATATGGAAGTTGAGACTGAAGAGTCTCTTGGAAATGGCAGGTTTATCATACCTTCTGGAGAAGGTGGCTACAATTCCAAGTGCCAAAACATCCTAAAGATATGACATAACATTGCAATAGGAAAGTGAATGTGAGGTGAATCCTATTGGATTTGGTGGGATTATTAGATCCTTTATGTTGTTGGAAAATACACTGCCAAAGAGATGTATGGTGCCTTGGGAACCTTGCACTAGATTGTGAATGTATCTACGAAGATTCTCTTAAAGAACAAGCTCACCTTTATGAGTAAACAATATACAGTAGAAATCTGTATCACAAAGATAGCAAATCTAAGAGATGAAATTGCTGCCATTGGGGACACTGTTGATTATGTGAGTTAGTATAGATTGATTTTTTATAAGTCACCATGGCATGAATTTCTCCCAATTATCTATGGTCATGAGAACCTACTTAACTTAAGGAAGTTGTGGAATTCTTTCATTGGAGAGGAGATTATACTAGAAAAAGTATCAAACAACAATGAGGATGATGTAGGCCTAACTTTTGTTGAAAAATGTATCTTGAGTAGGAACTTCTTGCAGAAGTTCATTATGAATGTGTATGAAGTTGTTCAAGATAATTATTTTGTCACCACATTGGGTCATTTGAAAACTAAAAACTAAAGGTGGAAGTCTAATTTTTTTAATTAAACTATTTTAGGAATCTAAATGAAGAATTCTAGAAGTTCTAGAACATTACCGACTAAAATTAGGGTTTTATCTTACTCATACATTTCACAATTGAGATAGATATAAGGTATGATTGAGGAGGTTAGTTGCTAGACTTGAGCATCTTAATTATCCTTTCTCAAAGCATAAATAGGACCAGATAGGAGAGATCTTATACATGATAACAAAGCAAGAAAACTGAACGAAGAGTGCTTTCTAAAGAAAAGGAGAAAATATTACCTAGAGAGACCGGAAAGTGGAGTAGGTTGTACACTCTATACCACTACTATAGTTGTGTATCTTTCATGCACATGCCATACATCCTTAGATTTGGACATAGTGTTTATTGCTAGAGTGTGCTTTAGCGATTGAGAGGGAGAAAGAGGGATTTGTTGTCCAAGAAAGGCAAAAATATATCAGACTATGTTGTTGTAGTTGTACCCTATTTTCACAAGTCATACACTACTATTTGAGGTTATTTTATTGTCTAGAAATCTATTGGTTCAAATTAGTTTGTGGAGGTCACCTTTGATCAAAGGAATGAAAATTGATTTGAAGGAGAAATCCCTGTGTGTGTGTTTTATTTTTTCTGCTATTCATTTTTCAACTATTTGCATGATTAACGCAATGGATAGAAATTTAATTTTTTGTTGTTAAATGAATTTTGTTTGAGTAATTTAGCATGAGAATATTAGTATACTAGTCACCTATGATTGAAAAATTTACATGGTATTAGAGTAATTTCATTGATTGGGATTCACAAGGATATATCGTGATAGATAAATTGTGACAAAGGACTAATGGTTATAGGGTTTCAATATTTCTGTCAAAATACTAATTAAATATGGGTGTTTGTGCATTATATCTTTGAGATGGCCTCAACTAGCTTCATATTCGAGTATTGACTCGATGTAAACTAAAATTTATTTTCATGGAAAGTGAGTGTTACACTATTATTGGAAGGGAATGATGGTTGAGATATTGTCAGGGATGATGTGCCTTTGCCTATAAATCTGCAACAATAGGAATCTATCAAGAAAAAGAAAGTGAGGACTAAGCATATGATCATGGATGCCATAAAGAACCATTTGAACCCTCTTATATCTGAGAAGAAGACAACAAATAAATGTTTGATTCCATAGTAGGTATCTACTAGAGTGATAACATAATTACGAAGATGATTGTTTGGAACAAACTTAGATCCATGGAGATGGCCAAATTAGATTTAGTCACTAGTTATCTTTTGAAGGTCATGATCAACTCTTAGCTATTAGGGAGAAGGTTTTATATGCAAAGCTAGCGAACATGGCATTGAATGAATTCCTTGTTTCATGGAACCATTTGTTGAAGGTATTTGTGCATGTGAGAACCTTCCTAACCTTGAAAATTATTGTACCTAGGAGGAGAAATGAATGGAGTCAAAGGCCAGTAACAACAGTGGTGACAAAAACCTAGACTTATTTGGTCAGACAAATAAGGGCAGAGGTAAAAGAACTAGTAAGGGAAAGAGTGAGCAATCAACCTCATTGTTAGGAAAGGATAATTTGAGTCAAATAAAGTCTTTTGTTGGTAAGTATGCATCCTATTTTTTAGATAAGATGTTTAAAGGGAGAAAAGGTAGAAGAAAGTGAAACCTCTATATAAAGTTGAAACTTAGATGGAAAAATTTGCTGCCAAGTTTGAGAGGAATTTCTCGATAGTATCTTGGATTTCTACCAACATGGTTCCAAGAAATGTCTGGTATGTGGATAGATAGATATCATCATATTAAATCAGCTTGAAAATTATTCTCTTATCTAAAGAAGGACTAAGGAGTAACATGTTGAGCTTCGTAGTTGTTACCCAACAAGGAGTGGTAACCAATAGGAGAAGTTTTTCTCCTCCTAGGATAGTCAATGAACTAACAACCCTATTGATTAGTGCATTAAATGATGCCATGGACTCTCCACATATTGCTTTGGTCAAATCTCTTTCTCACATATTTCAATGATAGGATTTGACCAAATCAGCTCCTCCCTAATAAAGAAAAGGCATCAACAAGAACTAATGCCTTTAACTCATTCTTATGTGGATCTTAATTTTATTTTGATTGTGGCTTCCCAAAGCAAACTTGTTGCATACTATCAAAGATTTCATTAATATTTGCATGGGGTTACTCAAATGCCACATTTCATTTATATATTTCCATATGGGGTAACAATACAACTGCCTTATGTTGTTTAGAAGCATGTGGATGGTAATTGATAATTCGAAGAGGGTTTTCTCTTCTTAGAATTATATTATACATTTGGATTTAAGATAGATAGTTTTTTTGTGGTATTCTATATTTGAGGACATGAGTATAAACAAAAATAAAAATAACCATCCTAGTGCTTCTAGAAATATTTGAATGAGAATATATATATCTTTACATATACCCTTCAATATTTTCAATGTTTGTGAGAATGGTAATTATGGAATTTTATGAAAAGAATTGCATGCAAGCATAATTCTTGAAACAATGTGCTTCTGATGTATCTTTGATTACATAATCTATCAATGGATTGTAATCCTTTGAGACCAAGTTTCTTTGCATTTCTATTTAACAAAGAATGTGTTATGCCATTGCTAATAAGGATATTTCGAGTTTGTGAACCTCATCAACATCCATATTATGCTTTTTAGACTATAGCTTTGTGCTAGAGTCTTCTACAAGTAGATGAAACTTTGTTGTTCTAACATATATACAGAAGCATAACATACTACAATGATTCATTGCAATATGTTTCTCTTAGAGATATACTACTAGCAGCCAGAATAGATGCTATCATGGGATTCCAAGGACCTTCTAATTATGTTACGCTTTATGGAAACATGGGAGTCATTACTACTAGCTTCTACACTCTATTACTTTCTTGAAGAGATGGCAATAGTGATGTCTAAATAAAAAGAGACAATATATTCTTGGGATTATTGTCAAGTGTTTGTGTTAGTTCATTCATGGTCAGTTTCACCCATGGCTTCCATTATTGGGACAGTGTTTAGAACTTTTGTATCATTTGATTTTTTTTAATTTGGAAAGGGTACTTCTTGTTTGGAATGCAAGTGATGAATCTATGAAGGAATTTATCTCTCATTGGAATTTGTTCTTGATCCTATGAGTTGGAAGAAACTGATTATATGCTCTATTATGCGAAAACTATGGTTGTATTATAGGAATTTCAAATTATTACATCTAATTAGTCACTAATAGATTCCACTAGGTTATGAGTTGGGAACCAACTATTCCTACACACTCTATGGTTACTCTGTTAGAAACATAATTTCTTCCAAAGAGGCAACAATTTTTGTTATGCTCAAATAATCCTGACCTTGATGAAGTTACACAATGATTATTGGTGTGGAAATAATTTCTAAACCCCAAAATCCTTAGAGAATTATAAATTAGCTAAATGTGGGCTTATGTATCCTTATCATATGATGGTGCAACATTCACTTTGACAAAATGATCCTCTACTACCTAAGGGGGACTAATTGATTTGGATGTGAATGCTTTATTACATCTAGTTTTAATATCCCTAAAAAAACTATGTGCTTATATGAGCTAATCGATTGGGTTCTATGAAAGTGTTGATAGTTAGAATAATTGATATAGGAGGTATGCAAGGTTTAATCAATGGGTTACATTGGAGATCACTATTAAATCTTTGGTGTTTATTATTTTTCAACTCTTTTCACTCTGACATTCTATTCTCTTGAGAAACCCCATCTATACTTGTTGATTGTTTTCCCTGTATATTGCAAGAGAAGGTAAATAATTTGGGTACAACACTTTTATCAAATTTAATCTTGATATTGGAGTGCCTTCTCTATAACGGTGTATAAAGGGTAGCTCAATAATCCTTTAATCCCGATTTTCATTATTGATGACAGTTGCATACATGTTCAAACTCAAACTTAGTGACAAGCCTCTTAACGAAACAACTATAAGTAATGAATCAACATATATCGATGTTTCTAGACATTGGAAACAAGTTTATCTCCAAAATTGTAGGATGGGAGACTATCAAGAGACATGCAAGCCATATTCCTTAAATTTAAAGGATGCTACATTTTGTATATTCCATTATTTATTATCAGTGGTGCCATGTGTTTTTCTTCACTTCCAATAAGGACTATATTCTAGTGATTGTTTATGATTTTAAGTGCACCATGCAACAACCATATTCTTATGATAGAATAAGTACCTACGAATCCCAATTTCCCTGCTTTGGTGACATTACATAGATATAATGTCATACCCACCATGGATAGTGTTTGCATTTTCACTATTCAATAACTCCTAAATGCTCACATCTACTGGACATAGCCTTAATGGGTTTGTGTATGAGACACATGATAATAGAAATATTCCACGAGCCATGTTCTTTTTTTTGAGAAAGCATATCATAGTAAGAGGGATATTCTTGAATACCAATGGAATTTTATGAAGAATGAAAACCAAAACCGTTTCACATTAGGGAAGCATCATTAGTAGAAAATGAACACTTATTGACTAGGTGAGTAAAAACGTTAGTCACCACAGGTTTTCCAAGTGAAATACTACAAAAAATGAGCAATCTTAAGTGACCGAACTAAAAACAACTAACATAAATCACTAATTTAGTCATGGGTTAAAATATGTGACTAGCTAATAAGTAATCAAACTAAAAATGACTAACATGAATGACTAATTTAGTCTAAAAACAAAAATACAATTACCTAACAAGTACTACAATAATATGAATCAATTTTTTATGTTAGTCATCTTAATTGTGTCAAGCAATCTAAACTTACAAGTGATAGGGGATTGAAAGGTTGTTAAAGACTGGTTGAAAGGTTATCCTTCCTTAAACACTTCTTCATCCTCACATGGGATATAGGTGAGCCAACTTTTCACTGTGTATCTCTAATAATTTGTATTTTGAAAATTATATTTTTTAATAAAAAAATATTTTATGTATTTTTAAAAATCTATTCATTGAATCTAATTAGATCTAGTTCTAATTTGAAATTAATTTAAAGGGAAATTTTATTTTTTAAGACTATAATATCAAATAAAAACTACTTTAATTTCACATTAACCGACCTACATCCATCTTAACCCTAGATCTATCAAGCGTTGACGGGTGTCCAATCCCTTGAGGTGCAAACTTTTTTTTCTAGTGCAAAACATGAGGAAATGTTTTCACCTCGAGAGATTGGATCTCTCTTAGAACTTGATAGTTATAAGGTTAATATGGATCTCGGTTGGTTATATGATACTATATAATATCTATATTTGTATTTGTGTCTCTTTGTTATTCCCTCTCTCTATATCATCCCCCAAACATACACACACTCTCTCTCCCTCTCTTCCCCTTCTCTCCCTCTCTATCTATATCCTTCTCTCTATTCCTTCCCACTCTCTTCTCTCCCTCACTCTCTCTTCATGGCTCCCTTTTCATCCCCTCTCTCTCTCCACCTTTCTCCCTCTATGTTTTTCTTGTTCCCTCCATCTCCTACCCCCGCCAATTCCATCTCTCTCTCCTCATTGATATCTTCCTTCCTCTCTATCCCTTATCTCCAACCTCCCTCTATCTCTCCCCCAAAATCACTCTCCCTCCCTCTCTCTCTCTTCCTTCCAACTCTATCACTATCCCCCCCTGTCCTTCTCCATCTCTCTTCCTTCTGCTTCTCTCCCTATCTCTATCCCCTCCTCTTATTTCTCTTCCATCCTCTCCTCTCTCCCTCACTCTCTCTCCATCTCTCCCTTGTCACTCCTATCTCTCTCCACCTCTATCTCTCTATGTCTTTGTTCTTTCCTCCCTCTCTCTCTCCCACTCCAACTACATATCTTTATCTCTCTCCTTTCTCTTCCTTCCTCTCGATCCCTCTCTCCAGCCTCACTCTCTCCCCCCCCCGCCATCACTCTCTCTTTCTCTCTCTCTATCCTCCAAATTTTTCATTGTCTCGCTCCCTCTCTCCACCCCCTCCCCAACTCTCTCTTAAATTTGATCACATTGTATTGTGATTAAGAAACTATCAAAATTAGAAAAACTGAATTAGTTGTAAAAATTAAACCTATATTTTGGATCAATCATGTCAAAGAAAATAAAATAATGAAAAACTTTAAAAAACCATGCACTATATTTAATATATTATAATTAATCAATTTGCTTCCTCCCATCCCTTGATCCTTATGTTTTAATAAAAATTAAGCATAAGATGGATCTATGTCAGTTCTTTATATATTATATATATATATATATATATATATATATATATATATATAAAATATATATATATATATATATCAAGAATCGGCATAGATCCTTAATTTTATTAAAACCTTATTTTAATTTCTATGGGAATATTTTTAGTAATCGTGAGGACAAAGGGTTTAGATATATCTCAAATTGTAACATTTTGTTGTAAAATTAAATTAAAATAAACTATTTTTACTATGAAAAAAGTTATGGTTTTTGGCACGTGGTATTGATAAGCCATGGTATTGGGCCATGGTATTGTAACAAAGCCAATTTAGAGGTTAATATACATGGTAAAGTGAGGGTGAATATCCATGGTTAACAATCTTGTCATATTGTTATAAAATATTTTATTGTGAAATAATTCATGTTTTTTGGGCATGTGGTATTGTTATAAAATATTTTGATTGTGAAATAATTTATGTTTTTGAGCATGTGGTATTGTTATAAAATATTTTGATTGTGAAATAATTTATGTTTTTGGGCATGTGGTATTGTTATAAAATATTTTGATTGTGAAATAATTTATGTTTTTTGGGCATGTGGTATTGATAATCCATGTTATTGACCCTTGGTATTGTAACAAAGCCTATTTTTTACAAGTTAATAATATCTACCCTAATGTGGGGGTGAATATCAATGGTTAATAATCTTGTCATATTGTTGTAACATATTTTAGTTGTGAAATAGGTTATGGTTTTGGACTTGTAGTATTGATAAGCCATGGTATTGGTCCATGGTATTGGACTTAAAATACTAAACCTATATTTTGGATCAATCATGTCAAAGAAAATAAAATAATCAAAAACTTAAAAAAAATCATGCACTATATTTAATCTATTATAATTAGTCAATTTGCTTGCTCTCATCCCTTGGATCCTTAGCTAAGATGGACATAGATCCACCTTAGCCTAATTTTATTAAAACCTTAATTTAATTTCTATGGGAATATTTTTAGTAGTAGTGAGGATAGAGGGATTAGATATATCTCAAATTGTAACATTTTCCCTTTTAGATTCAATTTAAAAAATGTTGTAAAATTAAATTAATTTAAAATATTTTTACTATGAAATAAGTTATGGTTTTTTAACATGTGGTACTAATAAGTCATGGTATTGGCCCATGGTATTGTAAAAAAGGAGTTACAATTTAATATCCATGGTAAAGGGAGGGTGAATATCCATGGTTAACAATCTTGTCATATTGTTATAAAATATTTGATTGTGAAATAATTTATGTTTTTTGGGCATGTGGTATTGATAATCCATGGTATTGACTCATGGTATTGTAACAAAGGCAATTTTTTACAAGTTAATAATGTCTACCATAATGTGGGGGTGAATATCCATGGTTAAGAATTTTGTCATATTGTTGTAAAATATTATGGTTGTGAAACAAGTTATGTTTTTGGACTTGTAGTATTGATAAGCCATGGTATTGGCCCATGGTATTGTAGCGAATCCTATTCACAAGTTAATAACATAATCAAAATATAACAAATTAAATTTTATTATTTTTATTAATTTAACTTTTTATTAATTAATTGAGCTCATATTTAAATGTTTACACATCTCAATATCTTTTTTAACTTCTTCTCTTCTTTTTAATTAGCAAAAAATAACAAATTCTTGTAAAAATAAATCATTTAACCCAATTGGCAATTTATATATTTTATTTTATATTTATATATTTATTTTATTTTTTCTATTATAAATATTTCTTTTCTTTTTCATTTCCAGTTTAGCGCTGCGTACAAATAAAATATTCACAGATTACAACATGACATTGTTCAAATAAACTATTCACAGATTACAACATGGCTATTCACATATTACAACATGACATTGTTCAAATAAAATATTCACAGATTACAACATGACATTATAGCACACAAATTACAACATGACATTGTTCAAATAAAATATTCACTGATTACAACATGACATTGTAGCACTGTATTTTTCTCTACCTTGTCTATATTTGCGTGGAAATTCCAGAAGAAAGAAGACCATCAATGTGATCTATGGATTTCATGGGATTCGAACCCGAGATGCAGTTTGCATGGGAAACAACTTAGGAGAGCATCAACGATTAGATGGAGGAAGGGCAAGGTCACTCGGCCTGGATATTTTGGTAATTTGTACATGGGTATGAATTTGGACTATGTTCTTCCTTTTTATTAAAGAGGATTTTTGTTTGTATGGGTAAATAATTTCGAGGGTTTATATGATCAAAGAATAAATTGTATCTAGAGTTGAGGGTTTAATGATTATGATAAGGGCAAGGTCATTGGGCATGGATATTTTGGTAATTTGTACATGGGTATGAATTTGGACTTTGTTCTTCCTTTTTACTAAAGAGGATTTCAGTTCTTATGGGTAAATAATTTCAAGGGTTTACATGATCAAAGCATAAATTTTGTCCAAAGTTGAGGGTTTAATGATTATGATATTTTGGTAATTTGTACATGGGTTTGGTAATTTTTACATGGCTATTGTTAGTGTCAGTATATTCATCCCTCCATCAATGATTAAATTCTCTTTTTGCATGCATTTTAGGTGTCCCATCCAATCCACTGCATTCCATTAGGTCATGGATCATCTAATGGTAGTGGTTCATTATCAAATTTCCCTCATGGTCTTTACCCACTAGCCTATTTTCGTAAGTTCAGGTCATTTACAGTTATCTTTTGTCATTACATTTGAAAAAGCCATTTTTAGGGTTTTAGGTCTCCATTAGGTCTAGGGTTTTCCACCATAATCATGTAAAAGCTCAATAATTGCAAGCAGGCACATGAGGAGGTCTAATAAGGTCTCAAGATCAAAATTTCAATGATGATACACTCAATAAGTGATTTTTTCCTAAAAACCCTATTTTGAGGAAAAACAAAATTTTTATTTTCTATGTATAAAAATTTCATGTAATTTTAATTTTCCTATATGTAATAAGCTCAAAGCTGCTGCCCTTGGTCACCTTGCCAACTCCAGCCACTACAAGCAAAAATACAAGTATTAGTGCATCAGTTTGTCAAATGATTAAGAAAAGTCAATTTCAATGGAAAAACAGAGTTCAAAACCAAAAGTGACTTTAACATTAGAAAAGTGGTTTTGAGATGAGTGAAAAATTAAAGTCATTCATATTTAAAGTGAAAAGGGTGCTCTTAGTCATTTCATTGTGCAAATTTACTCTTGGAGAACTAAAATCGTGATTTGGGAGTTAAAGAGGCAAAAAAACCCTATTTTCAAGGCAACTTGGCCTAGTGTTGCGCATCAAAGGCAGTTCACTGCACATCAGGCAGGCACTGCGCATCAGAGGTAGAATTGCAGTGTAAATTTGAACTGCCGCTACGCATCAGGAGGGCGTTGCGCATTGGGCCCAGTGTGCTGCACATCAGTCCAATTTGCTCCAAATCGTCCCAACTCTTTGGTCAGTTGAGGAATTTATATAGAGAGAAAAAGATGAAGTATATGATCATGAGTAAGGAGAAACCTATGAATCATCCAATTAATTATGTACATACAGATTTAGAGTCTTTTGTTCTTTATTCTGACAGTGGTTTCAATGATGTAAATTGTTGCGTCCTTATAATACTAGTGATTACCCCATTACTATTGTAGTTATACCCCTTATTAATATTGTTGTGCCCCTATTGTCCCCATATTGTTATTACTGTGCCCCATAGAATCCCTCTATTATTATTTTTGTGGCTTTATATTATTATTGTTAGGTTGGCTGGGTTATATTGTGACTCCTTAAACGCCTATATATAGAAAGGAGGTTTTGTCATTTGAATCATCAAAGAATTATTCATTTATGTAATGTAAAAGAGGTTGCCCCCTTGAAGAGGCTGAATTTTAAGGCATTGATCTATCTTTTCTATCTTTTTCTTGAGCTGGTTTCATAACATTTGGTATCAGGGTTTTGGATTCTAGGGTTTCGTTGCTCCAAATAGGTCATCGTGGCATTTGCGCTATAACTTTTTTTCTGCAAT
>APFE031466706.1:93240-120932 GCA_000404065.3 Pinus taeda
GTTCATCAATAATGTATCCCAGATATTGAACCTGGGTCATGCCAAAAGTGCATTTCTCCAAAATGGCACATAGCTTGTGTTGTCACAATGTTTGGAGAACCTATCGGATGTGGTGGAGGTGATCTTCGCAACTCTGGCTAAAGATCAGGATGTCATCCAAGTATACCACTACAAATGAGTTGGTGAATGGTCGCAAGGTGTCATCTATCAGCCTCATGAAGGTTGCAGGAACATTCATCAACCCAAAAGGCATAACCAACTATTTGAAAAGGCCCTCCTTGGCTTTGAACACAGTCTTCCACACATTAGAGGGTTCGATTGGTACTTGGTGATATCCTGACTTCAAGCCGATCCTGCTGAAATAGTTTGCCTACAAAATGCAACTTGTCACTTATAGTATTTTTAGTTACAATACCATAGGTAAATTCCATGGGTGAATGAATACCATGGCCAGTGGATGTCACAATACCATGGGAAAATAGCATGGGTGAATGAATACCATGGATGGATGTTACTTACAATACTATGGGTGGATAAATACCATGGGTGGATGTGACTTACAATACCATGGGTAAATTCCATGGGTGGATGAATACCATGAGTTGATGCCATTTTCCATTCGGATCACATTCTAGATTCTCTAATTTCATTTATTCATATTCCTTCTTGTGTCCTTGTCTCTCTTAATTTCACTGTGGTAGGATTGGAATGGGTTACAAAATCAAGCATATTATTGAGTCAAATAGACACCCACATGTCACTACATGTTATTGTGCATACTCTTTGTTTTTTATACAATTAGAAGTGAGCAATATGATGTAAGCACACACAAAAAATCCTAGCATGCATGATGAATCCCCCTCCAATTCCATTTTTTATGGTGAAATTTTATTTACTTTATTTATACAAGTCATCTAGCCACATAGTGGCCACTATCGAATATTGAGGTATATGTCATATAAATCTTTTATACTCTACTTTATTTTATATTCAAGTATTCATCGTCTTTCATGTCTTATACTCTACATTGTAGCTTCTTTCATTTTCAGGAGAGGAACTCAATATTGATGGTAAGAAGCAACAATTGAAGAAAGAGGAGAATAATAACGTTGGAGCAACAAATGCAAAATGAGAGAGAGAAGAGAATTTGTCTAGTGATACCCTTAGAGACAATATCTTGCATGAGACACACTCATAGAGAATGATGGTCAAGCCTTTAGAGTCAGTGAATTCACCTGCAATGCTTTGAAAACACAGTGATAATGTTTTGAAATGATAAAACAATATTTCGTGTGTAAATTATAGTCCAACCCATATTAAGTTGGAAACTCATATTGTAATACTTGATATTTTATATAATAAAATTTATATGGTTTAAATTATTTTTATTTGCACTTGATATTATTCAGTCTTGTAATTAACATATGTAACTTTGTGTTAATTAGATAAACATGCACATTGTATGACATTTTCTTAAAAATTAGTCCAAAATTATACTAATCAATTTATGGTGATTAATAATAAACACATAAAATCAATCTAAAACTACTAAATTAGTAGCTCATATTAATTAATGATGAACATGAATAAAATGAATATATGACTAAATTAGTCATTTATAATGATTATGAATGAAATGAAATGAAATGAATAGAAACTACTAAATCAGTCATTTATATAATGAATATGAAAATACCAAAAAAAGATAAATGACTAATGCAAATGTTTAATCTTTTATTATTAAATGATGACTAAATTTTGCATATATATGAGTGTTAGTAGCTAATTTACAACATCTTATAACACGACTAAATTTTAGTTATATTCCTTTGGTCATTCGTTGGTCTTAAATGACGACTAAAATTTGCATATATATGACTATTAGTAGCTAATTTACAGTATCTTATAACACGACCAACGTTTTGGTCATATTTCTTTATTCATTAATTGGTTTTCTTGAGGATTCATATAGTAATATATTTTGTTATATATTTGGTCATTAATTGCGACAATTAATGACTACACCAATGAAAAATTTATGACCAAATTTATGACTAAATATACTACTGGATGGTAAAATTGAGGAAACCAATTAATGACTAAGCTAAAAATGACTAAATGTTGGTCATGTTATAAGATACTGTAAATTAGCTACTCTTGGTCACCGACTAAAAATGGTCGTTTATACGCAAATTTTAGTTGTTTTTTAGTAACTAATTAGTCATTTTGTACTAATGCACACTTGTTTTGCATAACTTCATTTGACACTCACAACTTATTGTTAGTTGAAGTGATCGTAGAGATGAGGCATTTTGATCCCTGTGTGAGTTTTTCATAACTCCATCCAAAAGTGACAACTTCTAGTTAGTTGAATTCATTTTAGAGATATAATATGTTGAGCCTTGTGTGAGTTTTTTCATCTACTTTGTGGCAGGTTGATTCTACTCTACCCAACACGGACTGTCTGGGTTTTTGTGTGAGATACAATGGAAGAATATTATTTCACAAATAATATTTTTTGAGAGAGCTTCTCATACTTGGAATCTGTTTGAATATCATGAGTTTTCTAAAGATTCAAAACCAAAACCCTCTCACATTAGGGAGCCTGCTTGTTTTGCATAATGTTGTCTAACATTGACAACTTTTGCTCGAGTCAACAAATTGTAGTGATGGAACATGTTGAGCTTGGTGTGAGTTTTGTCATATAATTTGTGGTAAATTGATTCTGCTCTTATCTTTCATGTACGATCCTCATGTATACATTGAGTTTACAATTTTTTTGGTAAATATAAATATTATATTATGGTACAGAAGGAAGTATAGGGATGGATGATGCATTAAAGATACCAACGAGTCATAAATTTGACATTTGGATACAACTCTTTGTTCCCATTGAAGCCTTGACTTTTATGAGGGACCATGCCTCTGATTTATCCAACAAAAAATGTATATATCAAAAAGTTATAAACCCCATTCCCATAAATGCACTTTGGGAGTTGGGTTAGTTTAGTAACCACCTCTGGATATTGGAGTATATAAGGGGTGTGTTACAGTGTCATCGGAATAGTTTAAAAAATAATAACCATCGGGAATGTGATGATACCCCATGTGCATATTCGTAAAATTATCTTTGTGATCTTTCTATTGAAACGTATCGCCCCCACCAATATTGATTTGATGCCATTTCTCCACTTCAAGAGACAAAACTATTTCTAACTTCACATCATATTCTTTTTGGCATTGTTCTATAGGTTAGGACCAAGAAGTTAATGTATTTTACTCGCTATTTTATGAATAAATGATGAAGATCTTGTGTCCTCTACTTCTAGCAACACCTCTTACCCAAGGAAAACAAGACAAGGAAAAATGGAACACTCCCTTTTGGTACTAGGGGTGGAAAAGATTCACCATAATCATATGCATGACATTTGTCATAGTTGCAGTGGTTTCATCATGTGAAAGTTGAAGGTGTCTTTCTTGGATGTCATCATCATGAGTGTATGTTAGTTATGCATTGGTTATGTAGGTCAGTGCTTATATATTGTTGTGCATAATTCCACAAGGTTGTAGTTGTCATGCGAGAGGTCATAGTATGTGGTTGGTATGGTCATGCATTGATGACTAGATAATGGTTTAAATAATGATTAAATGTAGATATGATTATGTTTATATATGTATTGTGCTAATCTAGTTGGTGTTGTAGACAAGATATCCTCCCATGAACTATACTGAGGTATGTTGGCCTTTTCATGATTTGGTTTAGATGACATGATATACCTTGTAGGAATAAACCATCAAAGATGACTAGTGAGATGGTAGACTATAGTTCACGAGACTCTTCCTATGGATTATATTAGTAGCATGGTGTTAGGAATTCTTATGACTTAGCACACACATTGAGAAGTTTGAAGGCACAAATAAGGAGTTTCAAGGAAAATAATGATAGAATCATTCAAGAACAAGAGAAAAAAGAAAACGTTAATGCAATAATCCTTTAGATTTTCTCATAATTATATATACATGGACTAATATAGATCATTCATGGGCAGGAGGACATAACTAATGGGGCGTATGAAAATAGGTCTAACGGTGGGAATAGGTCAGATAAAGATGACACAATCATAGATCATAGTTTCTTGGACACTCTATATAGGAGACGTGATGGAAATAGGTACTATTATAGTTATCATTCGGATAGGCACTGTGATCATCATTGTTATCATCCTTACATGAGAATTGATAGGGGATGTTTGTCAGCTGAGTTCAAGAATGAAAATTCAGCTACATATAAAGGGGTAATAAGTAAGTCACAGGGTACATAAACATGGATTCTTGGTATGAATAAGTTTTTCATGTTGCATGATTACTCAAAAAACAGGAAGGCAAAAATAGATAGATTTAGTCTTAAAGGTAAAGAAGATATCTCATGGGAAGATGTAAAGAACGTCAAAGGTATTTATTAAGAGGAGTTGACTTTGTGTGAGTTCGAGAGACTATTCAGGAAGAACTATGTATCAGAGAGATCCTATAATAAGAGGGAAAAATAATTCTATGAGATGAAGATGGGATCTATGACTAATGAGGAGTACACTAGAAGATTTTTGAGCTATTGATATATGTGCCTTATCTCTACGAGAATTCCAAAATCCAATGATTCACCAGTGGATTTCCAATAGCTTTCAAGGATAAGATTGAGTTTGATGAGCCTATATCATTGGAGGAGACCATCCGGAAGCTAAAGCATTGTTTTGAGAAATCAAAGTGTGGATCTGAGACTAAACCGAACTAGAAAGGTAACAAAAAGAATAAAGGAAAATGGGACAATAATTGAATAAGAACTCAAGGTACTAGTAACAAAGAGAATGCAACCCCACATAAGAAGTTCAATGCATATTATAGAGGGCATGGATTTCATTCTGAGGAAAAAAACAAGGGTGATGGCTGCAAGCCCTTGCAGTCTTGGACTTGTGGAGGAGAGCATCATAGAAGATATTGTCCATAACATCAGGGTGGTAGACACAAATCTATAGTGCTCAGGAGGCACAAACAGTTGGAGATGTTGGACAAAGTATTCCATAGATCTATTCAACATTGGAGAACAAGTAGGTAGATCAATAGGCACATATTATCAATATGGATGGTAATATTTCTCATCAATTTATTTCTATTTGGATTGACACTGGATCTAATGCAAGTTTCCCAAGAGCATTCCCCTACCAATTTAGAATCTAAATCATCCCAAAGCAAGTGGAATTCATGGATTTTATGGCACAAAAACCCTGTTTTTAACTACTTGCATAGTTCCCTAGTTAATTGTTATGCATACCTAGAGAAGACCATTAAAATATGTGCATAAGTACACATTGGCTTACACTATGCCCCATGAACATGACTTAAGGAGTGTAAAAATAAAAATTAAATTCTAGAAGCATTGTTGGTAGCACCTATCCCAACCAACAAGCTTTGAATGGGTACCTATTCAGTACGGATCCCTCCCATCATGGAGAAACTCCTTCTATTTATGGAATCCATATACCACCATTAGTGGATCTAATCCCTTGGAGAATGGATCTAAAACTTTCCATGCTTGGTCTATAAAGCTAATGAAATCCTGAGGATTGTGGAGGAATATTGAAAGTAGGTTTATCCTATTGGAATAAGGTTGGAAGGATGTTCTTGCAAAGGAAATGTTTGGATATTGTAGAAGGGACTTGCAACATCAAGTGTATATGGTTGTAAGGATTTTCTCCACTTTATTAATATAAAGGAAATTGTTCTTTCTCAATTACATCTATGTTGGTATAATTGGTAGGATTCCTTGATCACCTACATAGATTGTGATTGCATATTGATGAATTTATGGTATATGTTTAGTTAATTAGTCCATTTATCTCATGATTATATATTGGATTCTTTGATCACTTGTTTTCCTCTAGCTATGTAGATCTCTTTGAGGACATTATGGATAAGCTGTGGAGAGTGATAAGACCATCTCTAAAGCATCGGGGAGTGAATGGTTGCAAGATTTGAAGGGGAATTCATCAATGATTTTGTTTAATTGGTAAGAGGCCTCTATCAATTTATTTGATTTCAGTCAATTAGAATCTAGAGAAAGATAGCAATTCATGTTTATTTGCTACTATGGTTCTTTGAAGTCCAGGAAGATCGCTCTTGTCTGCAAGAGGGATAAGTCCACATAACAAATTGGTTATTCCACTAGAGAATCATCTCAATATCCATTAGTTTTACTTGTTTTACCTTTTGAACCTTCTATAGAATCCCTCTCTAAGTGTTTGGAAATCTTTGAAATATGGATTTTAGGTTGGATTTGACAACTTGTTTGTTTTTTCCAAAATTCCCTGTTATGCACACTTAGGTTTTAGGCACAGTGCACATATATGTGCACATTTATTTTAGCAAATGGAGCATATATGCACTGGATTACTCTAGAACCTATGCACATACCTAGAATTTTTAAAAATTTCAGTTTTATACTCATCTAGTCCAAAAAAAAATTGGTTTTCCTATTAATTTACACTTGTTTGTGCCTTTTTTTAGTCTCTGTCAAGTTGATTGGGTGTTTTTAATTTTTCTTTTTTTGATAAATTCTTAATTTGATTTCCTTTAGCCATTACTCAAAGGGTTGTCTTGGTTCCTTAATATTTTTTGCATGTTTTTGCTTGAATTGTGTTTAATATTTAATCACCTTTGAGTGTCTTCACTTTTGATCCTTTGAATTTTTCACCCAATTTTGTTTACTTACACTTGATTGGTTCTTTAGTTACATTGGTGAAAGAAAATAACCTTGTTTTTCTTTCACTAATTTGGAAACATCTTGTGTTTATTTTGAAGAATTCTCTTACATATATTAAATTTGCATAGTTAGAATTCTCATTTTCATAACATGAATGGAAATTGTGCATAGATTACATTTGCATAGTTTTCAAGCCAATTGTGCATAGATTACATTGAATGGTTTGGCACTTAGGGCTTTGAATTTCATTATAATAGTAGAGGTGTTGCATATTTGAGTTAATATTTTAGAGAAGAATGCCTCTCCTTACTTTAGCTAGAATTCACGGAAGTGAAAAGATCACAATATCATGTTCTATTACATTAAAGTTTTGAGTCAGGTAATAACACCATCATTTTCATGTCCATTTACCCTATGAGTAAATAGTAGCTCTTGAAATCAACCCTAGTAAAATCAATCTATATTTGTTTTAATCTCAGGGCTCTTTTCCACCTACATTAGATCAGGTTGTAGGGATTTGGAATAGGGAAGTGAGTTAACTTTCCAAGTTGGAAATAAACATTAGCATCTTGTGATAGGGAGAAAAATCTAGTTACTATAATTTTTCTCTGGGAAGCTCCCCTTACCAAGGAGTGAAGAACGAGATCATATTGGACCTAGTGAAATGATTGACCCCACTTCATTAGCTATGGTAGAGTATTAAAAATGGTGTTGAAAGGTACTTGGGAGTCACTTGGAGGTAAAGGTCAAATTGTTGAGGAACTTTCAAGGGGATTGAGCTTTGTTACTCTGCCCTTGCCTATACATCTAATCTGTGACTATCCCCCCAGGTTGAATTATTTTACATGGTAACCTTAATGACCATATTATTAGGGGTTTACCGGAGGTGACAACAGAGGGGAATTCCCTGTTGTACATGGAACAAACATTGGCTAGATTCACTTGGAAATTTCTGGATGGTATTCTTCATTCCAGATGGCATAAATGAAGTTTACTTGCACCTAATCATGTACATTAAGTAGGGTTTCAGCGTAACTAATTCCCCCTACTCTATCTATAGCCACATTTCACTTTGATTTCTGCG
The DNA here is from genome assembly GCA_000404065.3 of Pinus taeda. Taxonomy (NCBI): domain Eukaryota; kingdom Viridiplantae; phylum Streptophyta; class Pinopsida; order Pinales; family Pinaceae; genus Pinus; species Pinus taeda. Next base: position 101,079 of record APFE031466706.1, read on the forward strand.
ATTCTTGATTTCATCACCAACTAGTGATTTCACTGTGAAATGCTTATTTGCATGGTTTCAATCCTTATATTTTTTTAGCTTGTGTTAATTGTTTGTTTTTACTATTTTACATACCTTAGGTGTGGATTGTGATTTTCAATTGTTAATATTAATAAATTTATCTAAATTTAATCTAATGGTAACAATGCTAGAACTTACCAATAAAGACCTCCCTTTTAACGGGAACCCTAATCCTCTCCCTAATTTTGCTAATTTCAGTCCTCCTTATATGTCTACATTCTCACTTCCTGGATTCACGATAGGTTTACAGGTGTGCTTGCTTTCAACTTCTTTGATCCCGAATACCCAAACTATTCTACATCAACCATGTTTCTCACATCAACTGAGTACATCATATTAACATCACCATCCTCTTGTTGGCCCTTTACCTTATTCACCCAACACGGCCTCCTCTCTTTCCTCTTCTTCATTTGATAAGATCCTTGAAGCTAGTAACTAGGTGACTATATAGAAGAAGAAAGGGAAGAAGAATAAAAAGAAAGATAAGAAATAAGTAAACCAACCAACCATGGTAATGTTGAGGAAATTTCCAGTATGCATCACAAGTCCAAATACCCTTGCAAGCTTTGTAAGGGTGACCACTTCCTTATTAATTATCCAATTATTCCTAAGGTCTTGTAAGTATAGTCAAAAAATTCTTATTAGAGTACTATTGATCCATCAACCAGTGATTGTGGGGTCCCTGGGAAAAAGGGTAAAGTTAGTTTTCCATATAGGATATGCAAATGAATTCATTATCGTCAAATTTTCCCTCATATGGATGAAGCCTCAAAATTGTTGGAAAAAGTGGTTACTATAAACTTCTTCTCAACCTACCGTGAGTTGACGAAGAGATTGATGAAATTCCAAGTAAATTCAATCCCACTCTTCCATTTAAGAGTGAAACACATATCACTCAGTTTGATGAACCACTGGTTGATCAAGTGTTCAACTCGATACTATCTTTAATTGATCCCGCTCTCCCTCTAGACAACGAACTTAATACTGCTCAGGTTCTCCTTATTACTTCAGATTATTCTACACATGGAGGCATTTCAATTGTTTCCATTGAACCCCCTCCAAGCTATGAGGCTATTTCGTTTTATTGGAGTAGATTTAAATGGCCTCATCTTCCTTATTCCACCCATTTCCAAGCCATTGTGAAAGTGTATGGCAAGAATGTGAGGCGCACAAATGTATATGAAGGTGCTTCTGTTAGTATTTTATCCTCATCTTCTTGGAAAGATTTAGCTTCCCCTCAACTTGTGCCTATTACACAATATTTTTGACTATAAAAGAACCATTCAGGAACCTTTATCGATCCATCCAAATTTACCTATTACTCTCGAACCTAAAATTGTCATTATTGATCTTATGGTAGTCCAAGGTCCCTTGGATTTCAATTTACTCCTTGGGCAAGACTATGTCTATTCCATGAAAGCTAATGTATGAACACTCTTTTGTGTGATGTCCTTTCCTCACAATAGAAAGATTATGACTATTGATAAGCTTTCATTCGTTGATCTTTATTTGACTACCAATCATCTGACATCCCTAAATGTTCCTTATTTTCAAGTGGTATCCACCCCGCCATGAGTTAATTATGTGGGAACCGCTACCATGTCTTTGGTTACAATGCAAGCGAGCCTCTCACTGTTTTCCCAACTTCATATGACTTAGATCTGGAAATTGACATAGGGAACTTTATGGGGTAGTTTGAAATGGATTTTCTTACCCCTTTTGATTCTCTTCACATGTATTCCTTCCAAGGAGATATTCTTCCTTCTGATGAAGATCTCTTGGAAGCCATGGTCAGAAAGTATCCCTTGGCATGTGTTTCTTCCAAATGGAAGCCATAATCCAATTGCCCATGAGGATAGTCCTTTGACTGTGCCAACCTTGTTAAAAAATGAAACAACTCTTATGAGCATAGTTCCTCTTCTTGTGTCAAGCTCATTAAAAAAATGAAACAAGGTTCCATGAGGATAGTTCTTTTACTATGTCAACCTCGTTAAAAAATGAATCTGGGTTCCATGAGGATAGTTCTTTTACTGCGTAAACCTCATTAAAAAATGAAATAGGTCCCCACGAGCATAGTTATTTTTATGTTTAAAGCTCATTAAAAAATGAAACAAATCCTCCCCTAATTAAGTCAAGTCTTTTACCTCATCATGTAAATGAACCTTCATTTCATCTGCCTATTAGTAACTTGTAGTCTACTTAGGTGGATTGTTATGAAACCAGCTCATAGAAAGATAGAAAAGATAGATCAACGCCTTAGAATTCAGCCTCTTTGAAGGGGAAACCTCCTTTACATTACACAAATGAACAATTCTTGAATGATACAAATTACAATACCTCCTTTCTATATATAGGAGTCTAAAGGGTCATAATATAATCAGAGTCGACATAACAATAATAATGTAAGGGCACAATAATAACAATAGTGGGCTTTTATGGGGCACAATAGTAACAATATGGGCACTACATGGGGTACATCAATATAATAAGGGGGTTGTACTAATAACAATAAGGGGTTACACTAGTAGTATAGGGGCCTAACACTTTGACTTATGCTTCAAGAAGTAAACCAATGTCATTATGCTAAAATCATCAATAAAGAGTAATAAATATTTGCAACCTCCTAGAGAATCTTGCAAGGGTCCACAAATGTCATTGTGTACTAATTGCAAACGCCTGTTTGCTCGCCATGAACTTGTCAGGAAAGTTTCTCGACTTTGTTTTCCATAAATGCAAGCTTCACATCTTGCATTTTATTTCTTGAAGGTAGGAAGTCCCTTTCTTGTTCCTTGTTTTTGTAGATGGAGAGAGATTTTCAAAGTTTAGATGTCCATATCTCACATGCCATAATCTGGTAGATAAAATGTTTATGCTGGCTGCCCTTGAAAAGTCAGAGTTCCTTGGAATAATTGTTCCTTTCGTTCGTAACAGTTTCCATTTTCATATCCTGCCATCACTGTTTTCATGCTCTATTTGATTGACTTAATTTTAACTAGGCCATCCTCCAAAACCACCTGATGTCTAGCTTGTCGGATCGAGACTAAAGACAACAAATTCTTTTTAAAGGTTGGTACATACCATACATTTGAGATCAATCTTTCTCCAATGTCAAGAAGATAAACTTTAACAACACCTTTTCCATAAGGAGTATGTTTTGTATCATCAACAAGAAAGATTGAACTAATGTGGCATGGTTGGAAGTTCCGAAAGAAGTCTTGTCGAAAAGTCATGTGTTGAGTTGCTCCTGTATCTAAAACCCATGCAACTTCATAATCACTTTGAAAAAAAGTGGAAACTAATGTTGTTGATTCTGATCTTTGACTTGATGTGAAGACATATTTTGAACCATCGTTATCTTGATTAGTGGCAAATTGAGTTGTGTTTTGATGGAACTTTGGAATTTTGTCAATGGAATTTCTCCAATCTTCCGCAAAATGGCCCACTTTGTTACATCTTTTGCAGACAATTTGATTCAAGTCTCTGTCTCTTCCTCGATACTGTCCTCTACCTCTACTTTGACCTCTTCTTTGAGTTTTCCCTCTGTCTTGACTTTGATCTCTTCCTTGATTGTTTCCTCTACCTTGAAAGTTGCCTCTGTTTTGAAAGTTTCCTCTGCCTTGATTGTTTCCTCTTCCTTGAAAGTTTCCCCTATTTTGGCTTCTTCCACGACCTTGTCCACTATATGATGTTGGATGTTGATTGAAATGTCCTCTTCCTCTAGAATTGTGAGTTGATGATTTACTTGTGCTGGCCTCTATGAAGAAGACATATTCCCCTTGTTTCTTCTTCCCAAAAGTTTTGTCGTGTTGAGCCAACATCTCACTTAGCTCATCAAACTTTAATTGATCTAACTTTTTGGTCACTTGTAGAGTTTCCAAAAAATGCGTGTAAGAAGAAGGCAATCCAACAATTAGAATTGTGGTCATGAAACTGTCATCTATTGTTGGAAATCTAGCTTTTACTATTTCTTGCTTAATATTTTTAAGCCTAGAGATATATTCAAGGACATCTCCTCCTTCAGTTATTTTTTGTTGAAGCAACTTAAGTTGTAGATCAAACTTTTTTGAATCAGGTTGTGTATCAAATAGATATTTGAATTATGCAAAGTAGACCATGCATCTGAGATGTTTTCAATATGAATCTACATCTCATCATTAACTGAAGACTTTATAAGAGCCAATGCCTTGACATTTTTAACTTCCGATTTTGCAAGTGAACTTACATCTATAGGTTTATTAGGCTTAATGTCTCCATCACATATGTCATGCCATAATTCATTATATATTAGAGTTCCTTCAATGAGACATTTCCATGTCTTGTATGATTTTACCCCTTCAAGCTTATCAGAATCAGAGAACAGAGTAATTAATTTGGACATTGTAGGTTTGAAGCTTTGCACCAAAAAAGAATCAAGCATAGAAAAGATGACAAGAACGTCACAAAATACATGCCACGCAAAAACTATCTATTAGGGCTTGGCCTTGACCCTCGTATAGTCATTGTAGGAGAAAAATGACTGAGCTTTGCACTTGGCTCTAGTCAATTTCTCTTAAGAATTTTACAATGAAAACTTTCAAAATTTGATTGATTTACAATCCCTTGCAAAGTTGTATGAAAAATGTACTCTAACCCTCCCTCAAAGTAAAAAATTACTTTGAGTTACAATGTCACACTTATCTCTCCAAATAAAAAATTATAGATAAAATCTCCTTATTACTCCAAAAATTACAAAATTTACTTCCCCAAACATTTACAAATAACCCCTCACACCTTATTACTCCAAAAAAAAAACTATAATTTAGAAGTGCATCTTATTACTCCACAAATTTAAAAACAATAAATTCCTAAAATTCAAAAACTCACTATATCTCTCCAAAATACAATATTCCTTATCTCTCCAATAAAAATTTACAAAATTTAAAAAATATTCCTTATCTCCCCAGAAAATGCTTCTTCACTCTTCGATTCAACTTTAAACTTACTTGAAAAAAACACTTTAAGAAGCTCAATTTTTTCCTTACACTTGCTGATGCTTTCCTCCATGCCGGCTACTAGCTGAATCACGTTGGCTTCTTGTTGTCTAGGTCACGCTAATTTCTTGCTAGCTCACGCTGGCTTCTTGCTGGCTCACGTTGGCTGGCTATGTATAGCTCGACAGGCACCTATTGCCTCTGCTCCAGGGTGTTGAGGGACTTGACAAGGGTGTGCAAGAACTTGGGCCACTTGGAGCCAAGAGTTGTTTAGGTGGAAGTTAATCCGAAGTGTAGGCCCTGCCTTGAAGAAGCGATTATGAGTCTATTCCATTCCTAAGGATCCTCTTCAGCAGCGATGGAGACTACTGGTGGTGCCACTGAATTCTCTTTCTTACCTTCAATGACCATTCATGTGTTGTAGACTTTCCAGGCCATTGAGGCCATAGTGAGAAGAATATTTTTCTCGTATCAGCAAGTAGCATGTTGAAGCAGAGCAGATAACAGAAATTCAAGACACAGAGAAAATTTTGATAATAATAAAAAATTGATTTTCAGATTTAAAAATCTAAAATCAATAGAATAATCAAATTTATTTTCCTTTTGAACAAAAACTGGACAATTTTCATACCAATCATTTGTTGATCAATTCAATGGAGTTTTCCAAAAACTTGTAGAGCTGTAATCTCCTCCTCACATCAGCTACATTGTTGAAGCTTTGATACCACAATAATGGCAGAAGTGTCATTAGACACACAATTTTATTAATTAGAAAGGAAATTACATAATAATTTTGCAAGAGTTTACACACACTCCAACACTCTTGCAATCAAGAGAATGAACTAATATAAGCTTAACTTCCTATCCTATTCTAGTTATGGACTACTTTTTAAATTAACAAGTGTCCATTTACAATAAATGCAATTCTAACCAATCTACTAACTCTACTCCTAAATTGGTGCCTAAGATACGACATTATTCTAGATGTCATATCTTTTACAACAAATTTCTATTTCTAAGTACCTCCAATACTTAATTAAATATTATAAATAAATAAATATTCTATCCTAACTTTGTGAACTATGAATTTTGTATTTTGGATCATCTAACATTCTAGGCAATGGGTAACAGTTCTTTACTGTAATTTTGTTTAATGCAGGAAAATCCACACACATGCGCCATATTCCATCCTTCTTTGGCACCAAGACAATAGGTGAACAACTTGGCAAGGAAGATGTTCTGATGATCCCTTTATTAAACAACTCTTGAATTTTCTTCTTAATTTCTATGCTTTCCATCATTGACATGTTGTGCATGCCATTGTTAGGAAGAGGACAATCTTGCTGCAACTGTATCTCATGTTGGATTCCTCTCTTCGGAGGTAATCCCTTTGGTTCCTGAAACGTCTCATCATATTGGTTAACTACGTCAACAAATTCATGTTTCAAATTTGAATCACAACCTTTGAAATCTTCATTATCAACATCATTCTTGGGTTTGACCATTAGAAGGACAAAATTCTTGCTCGAATTCACTAGTATTTTCATCTGCCCTGCATTAACAAGCGAAAGATTTATTTTCTTGCTATGAGCTCTCACAATATAATCTACTCCATCTTTGAATAAATGAGATTTTCTTTTATTTCTACGGAAGATAGATTTTCTGTAATAAAGGTACGGGCTACCCAAAACTATGCCACAAATATCTAACGGTACAATGTCAAGCTCCACTTCATCTATGAAATTTGCAGTAATGGCGAATTTCAGTTTACACTCTCTAGTAACCTAGAATTGTGCATTGTCACATATCCATCCAAGTGGATATGGTTTATGATGTGGAACAGTTTACAAGTTTAAACTTGTGACAATGTTTTGAGAGATAAGTATGGCTTGAGAGCCACTGTCGAAAATCATATCAATATTGTTGTATTTTGAGATCACCCTTATGTTAAAAAAGTTCTATTTCATTTGGAGTTTCATTTTATGAGTTTCAAGAACTAGTGCTAGCAATGGATTGTTTTCCTTTTAACTCCATGGCTGTGATTTTAGTTTCATCACACGAATTGGATCCCAAATCTTGTTGAGTGGTTGCAGTTGTCTTTTGTTTCCCCTTGTTGTTGTTTCTCTTTGGTCTCATTTCGGGATGAACCTTCCAACAATGAAATTCATCATGACCCTCCCTAGAAAAACGTTTGCATGTAACTTTCTCTCCTTATTTTTGGATAGATGCATTTTTCTTTGCCTTCCCTTTGAAAGCCTTTTCCTTTCCTTTACTCTTAAATGGATTTTTACTACCTTATTCTGGGGTGTTTTACCCTCTACAGCATCTAGATTATTGGGATTAAACATTAAGATAGTATGCCTAAGGTAACTGTGTAAACCCCCTATGTACTTTAGCAATGTGTCCCGTGATTGAAAATCTACACCTAACATCAAAGACCCTTTTCTAAATTCTTGGGTGTAATCTTGAACATTTCGACCTTTAAGCTGTCTAAAGTTCTTCCAATTCAAGATGGCTTTCTGCATATAGGGTATAGGGTAGAATTGTCTTTTGATTGCAATAATGAAATCATTCCAAGAAATTGAGATCTTACCATGTTTTTCAGTCTCATCTTGGGTCTTTGATTCCCACCATACTAGTGTTGCGCCCTCCATTCTCAAGGAAGCTAACTGAATCTTTATGTTATCCTCTTGAAGGTTTTGAATCCTGCAAAAGACCTCCAATTGGTGAATCCAAATATCAAGCTTCTCTACATTCACTTCAGCATTATAGATGGGCATCTCAAATTTAAAATCAAGTTTTAAAAAAGGTGATTTACCAGTTCTTTTTGAAGTATGATGATGAGTACGAGTAAGGTTTGTGTTAGTTGAGGAGGGTGAAGATTCTTGTGAGGAAGAAGATAAAGAAGATGATGGAGAGGGTGGCAGTTTGTCTCCATTTCAATTACCTCCTTTTCCATTACTGCCTCCTGAAGAGCCTTCTCATTTGGGAGGTTTGGAACTTTCCCCTTGTAACTTGGTATTCATCTCTTCATAGAGGACCTTTACCATCTCTGTGATATCAAAGAAATCCTTTCTGAAGGTCTTCTCATCTTCTGTCATGTTTGTAGGTTCTCCTTCATGAGACATGACATCTGGAGTCTCAATTGCAACTTGAGGCTTAATTGGTGTTGGAGATTATGGCAGCCTTGCTCTCCTTTCTATTCACCCAACTTTAGGGCTTCCAACTAGCTTCCCTTCTCCTCTTTTGAGTTTTAACCTTGTAAGCATGACATAAACTTGCAAATATTTAAATCCTTCTTTCACAAAGAAAACCTAGTGCTCTGATACCAAAATGATTTGATTTATAATATTATACTTTTGTGCTAAGATCCTCCTTAGATTGGAAACAAAATGCTTTCATTGTGCTTAAAGATTCATGAATTTTTGCAAGTGAAAAATGAATTTTTATGTTAATTGTATGAGAAATTAAACATAAATAAGACACTGAATAGCATCATAAACATGTACATAACATCATCCAAAACACATTACAATAGGAACATGATAAAAGAGTTCACCCCTCCTAGGCTACGTCTCCTTGCTCTAGCTTCCGATTGCTTGGGCCTCTCTATTATGCACAAAAATGTAAAAATATGTGTTTACAATGCTCAAATGCTTATGAAACCTGCTCCAATGGATCCAAAATATCCAAAAATGGCTATCTAGCCTCTCTTTGCATCCAATTTGGTGGAAAACAGAGGAAGTTATGACCTCTCCTAGTTTTCCCAATATTCGCTCCACAAATTGCACCATTTCAGGCATGCTCCTACAATTTCACTACAAAAAGAGATAAATGGGTGAAAATTTTTCTGTGCAGTGGCCATAAGATATCGACACTGAAAAATCCATTGCAAATCGTAGTCGGTGAGAATCGGTGGGTCTTATGGTTTGTGAAAGCAGTGTGGGTGATATGCGATTGCGATAAATGGCGGACCTGATAGAACTATCCGTTGAAACCCATAGTCTTATCGCATCCAGGATCCATCGCAAATTGCAATTAGTGGAGTTAGGGTGTAACATATATACGATACTCTGTATTGTACAATCTGTGATTTCAATTATCGCATCAAAACTTGGGACATTGGGGGTCAATTTTTGTAGTACTTCCCTTCCGTGATGTGCGATTGCAATTATCGCATCGCACCCTGGCTTGTTCTGGGGCTGATTATTTAACGCCAACCCACCTATGATATGTGATTTGTGAAATGTGAGGCCAATGGTGGCCTGCCACTTGGTGCTTCTCCATTCTCTGAAGAGCCTTGCCACGTCATCTTCTCCTTCCATATGTCCAAGTAAAACCTGAAATTTCACTTGCTCTAACTTCTTCATATGAGCTCAGATCTGAGTGTCGTTCGCATTGTTGGAAACAGGATGACGAGAACTTTGATATGAAGCTAAGTTTATCAAGATTCTGCCACTTTGGGTTTTTAGCCTAATTTTGAGCACCGGATCACTCTTGGACGCATGCTTATCCATATCAAGGGAGTGTCCAACGGTTTAATGCTAAAACAACTCAGCGAGATCTAGGGGTTGGTTACCTTAGTGGTTGGGATGGTTCCTGGGAGTCCTGTTGCTGATGTGGAAGGTTTGTATGCTGTGTTTTAGTCAGTTCCACTTTCATAAGGTGACTTAGGAGGTTAAATCATATCATAGTAACTTCTCATCACATATTTACCCTGGTTGGTTAGTTACTTGGGTAGATGCGGGAGGAGGGTGTTACGGAGTGGTATGAGAGCATAGTTCATCCCTCAGACTGGATGGGTGGTGTGTTGGTCATGCATTCATGTCGGTTGCATATGTGTTCATTATGCTTGTATTCCATGTGCTTGTTGTATTTGCATGGTGTTGATCATGGTTGTAGTGATGTCGCCATGTGAAGGTTGATGATGTTTTTATTGGGATGCTTTAGTCATGAATGCATGTCAGTTGTATATGCATTTTTTATGCATGTTAGTGTCCATATGTTATTATTCATGCATTGTCATGGTTATAGTCATGAATGTATAGTAGGTCAAACATGCATTGTGAGGTCATTGTATGCAATTAGGTCATCATGATGTTATTGGAATTTTATTATTCTAATGAGTTGGTTGAGATAAAGTAGGAGATGCAGACCATCAAAGTGAAGTTACGACATTGGACATCGAGGTAAGAGCATGTCGTTATACAAGTTTGTATGTTGGGCATGTAGGTATGTAGGTTAAGGGTTGTTATATGCATTATGGTTATGTCCATGCCTTTCATTCTATTGATATTATGGTTACATATATGATAATGCTAGTTGATTAGTGTAGTCATATGCACATGTGTCGGATAGTCATGAATGATAGTAACATGTGGTTGTATGCATTTATATTGTTGTTTTATGATAGTTAGCTTGATGATTAGGTTATATGTTGATGATGAGATTGATATATAACTTCTTGTTGTTATATTCTAGTAAAATTATGATTAGGGCTATTCCATTAATATCTTGATGTTATATGTATCATACTAATTTGGATTGTTCTATCCAAATGGTTAGGGTTATGACATTCAAGTATGAGTTAATATGTTGTGATATTATGTCATACTAATGTAGATTGACTGTGCAGATGTAGTTATTATGTATGAATGATAATTTTTTATGAGTTTATGATGTGAACTTGTTAGCTAGTTTTTGTTATGGATATCATGACCTTATTTATGGTTGAGTTGACATGTTGTGAAGTTATACTGTGCTAATCTAGCTTGATTGTTCAGACAAGATAGCCTCCCCTGAGACACATTAAGGTATGATTTTTCTTATGTCTTATATTTGTTGCTTGATGGTTTTATTGTGTCACCTATTTGGTGTTTGAGTGTTTGGTGTCTATTATGTCATCTAGTTGATTTATCTATCATGGTACATTTATAGTTTGTTTCAATGTTTTACTAATTGCATGATATGAGTATGTGTCTGTAAGGTTGCATCAAGAAATGATCTTACCTTAAGATGGTTTTTCTCACACATATATGTTGAGATCGCTGATATGTACTTGAGTGTAAGTAGGTGGTAGTTGTAGCATTATGTCTAATGACTATGAGTTGAGTATGGATTATGACATGATTGTTAGTCTTGGTAAAGATTGATTTCAAATTAATAGATATGATTGTCTTGATATTTGGAACATGTGGTTGACATGTGTGAGGAGTTGTAGGGTAACATGCTTGGCGTTAGTATGACAAGGTAATAGTTGGTTTTTTTATATAACTATCGATTGGGTGATGTGACACTACATTGTAAGACTCAGTTGCAACAAGGTAAAGGTAAAAGAAAGGAATTGGGTGAGAATTCCTTTTGCTATGTTCAGAAACTACAATTCCAAAAAAATGAGTACTTTGCATATAGGAATCCTTATTAACCGTAATTTTTCATAAATTATGTGGATATGTGTGATCTAGGTGGCTCCATACACATGTAGAAGTCCCAAAGGACTTAGAAAGGGTCAAAATTCAAAGTGGTCATATTTCTCCCAAACCAGCACCAGATCAGAGTGCTTGTCACCCTAATTCCAAAGGTGCAAACAACACTCAAATTTGAGCTCGTATGGAGGAGATAGAGCCAGTTAAAGTTGGGCAGTGGGCTAGGTTTAAGTGTCCTACAAATTCATCGTCAACTGACATGGAATCCGACTCCTGACAGCGATGAAATTTTGGATGGTTAGTTTGCCTAATATTCCCCAAATAAATAAAAAAATCAGTTAAGTTTTTTTGTTTAAAAAAAAAACAAAATAATATTAAAAATATATGGGGGGCAGGCTGTCACCCCCCCCATCCCGCAGACCTATTCCAATGGTAACATATAAAACATATATTGATTGGGGTGGGAGGGCCACCCCCAGCAGACCCGGCTCAACTCAGGTGGAACCACTGTAACATAAGCATTGAGACAAGGTCGTGTGGAGTGGACCCCGCCCACCAAATCCAATATGTAATGGCCTTTATATCAGAATATGGGAGGCCAGTGGGTATTGAACTCGCACTGACCAAGTGGACTGGCCTACCACCATGCAACGGCCCCATTTAACATAAAATCATAACCAAATCACATGAATTGGTTATACAACAAACCACACCATAAAAAATTTTAACACACCTCTTTTTTTATAAAACCATATGCTATGGTGACGGTCAGTAAGATTTGAACCCCAACCACCCTGCCTCTAATTCTCTGCCATAACCACTAGACCATAGTTGGTGGCTTTGTAAAGTCCGCCACCTAGCCAAAATATAAACGATTGTTTTCTCAATGTGACGGGAAGAGTCCAATGAATCTGTGAGAACAAAATGGAGAGGCAAAGGAGGAGAGCCATGGAGGCCAGAACTAGGAGATGGCAGAACGAATTGTGAATGAATTTTGAGGTGGAACCATGACACAGTCTGCAGAGGCAGAACTATGAGGACATGCTTTTTGAGAAGAAGAATATTCTCTTGATGTCGAAGATTCCTTAGGAGGTAATTTTTCTCAGTGTCAGAATGTAATCAAGTTTGTAGTCATTTTTCTCAGTTTTTCACAGGGAACGCAATGGCGAGGTCAGATTCACCTTTTGAGAAGTGGATTTGCATATTCCCAACAGAGGAGTATCTTCAAGAATCTTGACAGAATCTTCTAGATTCCTTGGACGCTGAAATTTCCCAGATCCAGAATGCAGTCAACTTTATACTCATTCTTCCCATAATTTCGCAAGGATCTTAATGGAGAGATTAGTTTTTTGATTTGATTTTCATATCACCAATCAACCCAGAGGAGGGAATCTTTGGAGAATCATGAGGAATCTAAAAGATTCCTACAGGCCTAGATTTTTTCGGCATTATAATTCGACAAATGGATAGTCTATTTTACACCTCTTGACGACACAAATTCAGTGGTGTAATCAATTTTTGCAGCTGAGTATTATATTCTTCAACCAGCATCAGAGTTGAGGTATATGAAGTGTCGTTGTCATGTACTTCTTTGATCATTTGGTGTGAGATGTACTATGTTGTTTCGATTCTTGCTTGATGTATGATGCAAAATATTTGTGTTTATTTCATGTGAGATGTATTCATTGTGGATTGTTATGTATGTTTTGATTGAGATCCATTTGTTGCCATGATGGCGGGATACCCATTATCACCATGTATGTTTTGTTTGAGATCCCTTTGATGCCATGATGGCGGGATACTTATTGTCACCATGTGTAAGATTATGTCATGTTGATAGGAGGATTATTATGAGTGATAGTTCCTGTAGTGGAACGTCTCGTGGAGAGACTTTTCCACCCATGTAGAGGGCACATGTCCTTGTATGATAGAAAACATAGTCCATGTACATCTTCACCATTTCCAACACTGGATGAAGCGACCAACACCATCTTGACACTGGGCACGGAGATGTAGTCCACACAGGACGAAATTCGTTATCAATGTCTCTTGTTTATGATTTGTTGATCGTCATTATGTTTCCATTTGCTTAAGCATGTATGTATGTTAATTTATGATCTTAAAAAATGCAATTATAACTACACACAGAAGCAATAAATCTTGGTTAAATCTGGAAGTTGAGTCAACTTGGATCAAGTTTGGTAGCAGAGTGGTCTTCATGTTGATGTGAATTGTGAGCATGAAAAAGGGAATGTGCAGCAATGGAGGATGACAAAGAGATGTACAAGGCCATGCTCAGAGTGTCCAAAAATATGGACATACTTTATGAAGCTCTACAAGAAGAGACAGAGGAGAAGCAACGATTGCAACCTCGGTTGTGAGCCACAGAAGAGGCACTGGAAGAACTAAAACACAGTAGTGTGAGTCTTCAAGTAGATAATGCTGAATTAAAGAAGCTTCTACAAGAAGAGAAAGAGGAGAAACAGATTTTTCTATGCCAAATGCAAGCTAAGGATGAGGCCTTGGAAAGGCTGCAGTGTGTCCCTTGTGAGGTAAAAGGTAATTCTCTGACTTTATGTACATTTCCTAATGATTATTTCGTTGTTTTTTAAACAAATACCGCAGGAATTGGCTCCAAACTGTTGAGGAAAATGGGGTGTGAAGGAAAAGGCTTGGGCACTAATGGCCAAGGCATTGTCAACCCCATCAAAGTAGAGGATTATCCTATCAGTCAGGACTTGGGTATGTTGCGAAGGAAGTTGGGAAATGTGCCAAGACAACTAGTGAACCACAAACAACAGATGATGAGAAGCCCTCATCAGTTCTTTCCAACTCGACAATGGAGGTAAAATATGTTAATTTCCCTTCAGTTTCATCTTCACATAGTATAATTTCTATTGGAAATGTGGAGATATCAATTATAGGGACAAACATGAGGCTCCTTACCAAGATGAGGTACAAAGAAGAAGAATAACTTAATGTTAATAGCAAGGAATAACTCAGCCATTGGAGGTCATGCAAAGACCTCGATTTGCAGGCTTGGGATACACTGAAGGGGAATGATCAAGGGTATCAGATGCTTCCCAGACAATGTTGAAATCATTGAGGAAAGAGAATGATGGGAACAGATCACCATCATCCCATGGCAGTGCCCATTACAAGGAAATAGCTGAGGTACTACTTCTGGCTTCAAAGGGATCTTATGTTGTATTAATGAAGTATCATAAGTTTTTAGATCAGCATAGGTCCAAGCAAAAACAAGCTTATAATTTTGAAGTAACTTAAGATATTGAGTTTTAATCTCAGGGTCTAGAGATGCACAAATTTTGATGCTTTTGACATCATCATTTGTTCCGATGTTAATTTCCTCTATGTCTTCTTCCAAAGAAATGGATTGAGGATTTCAGAGAACATCATTTTGATAAAACATTTTTCTAAAGGTATCAAGCCTTTGGGAATAAAATTGTTAGACAACTGAATAATATTATGATCAACAATTTTTGAACTGAAATCTGAAGTATCATTCTCACTTATATTTTCATTTATTTCAAATCTATTTTCATCAAGTTGTAGAAGAGAAAATTTATCTACAAGTTGCAAAAAAGATTTCAAGTGTTCATCATCTTCAAATATCTACCAGTGTTTCAGATTGTCTAGGATAAATGGTCTATACTTGACTTGTATTTGGTAGAGTAAATTAGTCTGATTAGAAATTTTAAATCAACTAGCAGAAACAACTAAGGCATCTGCATGAATATTCTAATCTCTTGGAATATAAGTCAAATTAAAAGCATCAGTGAAGTTTTCAACTAAATCCCATACTTCATTTCGGTAAGACCTAAGTCTATGGTGTTTAGTCTAGCAAATATTTCTCACTTGCTTGACAATAAGTTTTGAATCAGTAAAAACACTTAAGTTTTGAATGTTTAAGCTTTTGGCTAATTGCAATCCCAAAAGGAAAGCTTCATATTCAGCCACATTATCTGTAACTTCGAAGTCGAGCTTACATGATTAGGTGATTTTTTCTTTTTCTGGTGATATTAAAACTGCTCCAGCTCCTGATCCATCTTTTGTACAAGAGCCATCAAAGAATATTTTCCATATGTCAGTTTTATTTGGTACTAGACTTTCAATTACATCTTCAATTTTAACTTGAGTTTCATGCACTTTGTTTGAAGAGAGTTTAAAGCAACCAAAATCTTGGTCAATTGCATAAATGGGATGGTTCTTTGGCTGGTCTATTTTGTAAACAGTGTGCACAAATCTCACCTCCCTATATAATCTTAGTTGTTCTCCCCCATAAACTGGAATAGTAGCATAAGACATATCCATCTGAAGAGTTCCCCCTAATTTGGCACAGCAAGACCTTGAAAGGAGCATTCCAAATTTGGTAGGGATATCTGTGACAACTATATCAAGTACTACACTTTTCACTGGAATCTAGGCAATGGTGACTACTAAATCCTTAATCATTCCTAAGCAAGGCACCCTTTTAGAATTAAATCTGTACAAGTCATGATAGGATCTAGTTATGTCAAGTTTTAAACGATCCATGATAGTTTTTGGCATGAGGTTATGTGATGCTCCAGAATCAAGCATACAATTATACAACATGGAATAATTTGTCTTAAGAGTTACATAGAAAGGAGGGAATATTTCATCTATCATATCTAAGCTTGGGCAAAAAGAAACTGCTGGTTTTTCATCCTGCAAACTGATGATATCACCTTCAACATCAACCGAGGTATTTTGTATCCATTTGGAGACCTAATTTTTATACCCAGGGTTTTTATAAAGTTCTGAAAGAGGAATTGAGATTTTAACTTTAACTCTTTCTAACTCTTTTCAACACTAAATGTAGTCAATGTATTTTTGTCATTTTGAGGAATATCAATTGGCTGTTCTAATGGTCGAATAAAAGTTGTTTGAGTTTGAGTAGTTTTGGCATGAGGTTCAATTACTGGAGTTTCCTTAGGAGGTCTTACAGGGCCAGGCCTAGGCCTAAGGTCATATCTTTTGTTCAACTCTGCAATTAAAAATTCAAAGAAGGCATGGTATTTAGAAACCTGTGAAGATTCTTGAACTTCTTGAACCTGATTTTGTTGTGTAAGAGGAATAATAACTGTTTGATTAGAGGAGGTATCCAAATCATTTATATCTTTAGTGATGGTCATAGTATTATCATCAGGTTGTTGATCATCTATCAACAAAGGAGTGGTAACCTATTGATCATTACTAGGTCTCTGAAGAATTCGTAATTGTGGATTTCTTTGATACTGACCTTGATCTTGATTTTGGGGTCTAGAAACTGTTTGTTGAGTTGTCCCGTGTTGAGTCTAAGTCTTGGAAATTCTATTGGATAGATTTCTAAGAAGAGAAGTTATTTCATCTATTTTAGAATCTTCAGTTTTAGTCTTAGAGGAACTAGAAGCCTCTGGTGTCAATTTGAGTTTTCTTTGGGCCTTTTCCTCTTTAGCTTTCAAAGAAATTGAAGCAACCCTATTTGATTCTACCTCAATAGAATTTTTTTGCATATCTTCAAGAGTTCTTGAAGTTCTCTCTCTCAGGATAACAACAAAATCATCATCAAAGGCTTTAGAAAATCTAGACTTTGATGCTGCTACAAGGGGTTTACAATCAGGGGGCATTTTATGATCAAAGTTATTGAATCTTTTGATAAGCTCTAATACAGGTTCACCAAAATTTCTTATAAGTTCATCAAACTCGGTAAGAAAGTAAAGAGGATCTTTTTTCATGCCCCACTAGCTCTTAAATATATTTGTAAGTTCTTCCCAATTTCTAATGGTATTTGCAGGTAACTGCCTAAACCAAATTCTTACATTTCCTTCAAGTGATTGTATAAACAACCTCATGTAAACATTTTCTTGTTCAATATTCATGTTATCTGCAAAGTCTAAAAAGGCTTGAAGATGGTCTTTAGCAGAAGGACCGGTCTCTCCATTATACCTCCAAAGGTATTTCAAGTATCTAGCTGGGAATGCATCGAGATTATGAGGTAAGACTAAAGCTATATATCTAGCCTATACAATAGGTTGGAAAGCCATAGTGGGAGGTGGTGTATGAGGTGTTTGTGTGGATGAAGAAGTTGAAGAAGATGAAGAAGAAGTTGAAGAAGTGATTGAGGGGTTGAAGAACTAGTTGGAGGTGAAGAAGGATGGGATCTCCTGAATTATTTCAAAGGAGTCCTAAGAACTAAATTTTGGACTTGTTGATGAATACCTTCCTTTGTTTCAAAGATTGGATTTCAATACATAGAGAAGGTCCCTTTGGGTTGTTCAGAAGTAGAAGCTTCAGGTTGTCCAAAAGTGGGAGGAAACAAATAAGTGGTAGGGGATATGAAATCTGTTGGTTTGTACTATGGTAAATTAACACCCAAGTCAGACTCAGTTTTAGGTGATCCTGGTGGTAGTGAGGGTTTTGGATGAGTTTCAAATGAATGAATGAGGAATGCTGATTTAAAATCAACTCCCCTCCTTAAGAGTTCAACAACCCTAGGTGATAGGAAGGAGTAATCTGGATTGGATGGAATGTTACTATAAGGATCAAATGATGGTAAATCTTTAGAATGCAAGACTGAAGAAGAAGAAGAAAAGGGTTGATGTTCCCTTTTAGAACTGGCTTTTCTCATAATTTTTTCAGGGTCTGACAGAGGATCAACTAAGTTTCCCTCTAAATGAGATATGGTTTGCTTAAAAGGTGTCAGTTTGGGAGAGTGGAGTCGGCACGTGAAGGATTTTAACTTTCTAGACCTTTAATCACCTTAGAGGAATAGAATACATATCGTTGCCCCAGGAAAACTTAATGAAATTCGAGTCCCCGGCAACGGTGCCAGTTTGATGTTGTACCTCTAAGATAATGATAAGCTATTATCCCAGAGCATCTAAGACAAATTTTTGGGGGGTTTTGTTTTAATTTGGGAGACCAATGAATCAAACAGATATAGAACTGATATTCCTAACCTTTTGAATAATATCAATATCTCAGCAAAGGGCTGCTATAAATATTTACACAGTGATAAAGCTTGAATAGTGGTGAGCAGAAAACAAATAATAATATGATTATCATAATTCTCATATAGATAATTAAATAATCATAAGTATGAAAACCTCTGACCGATGTTCAGAAGGTTCAAGAGAATATTCTTATGCTTACAACAAGATGCTGATGATTTATTGATTCAAAGGGAATTAATTAAATAGACAATTCATTAATCCATTCTCTTTAGTGATTATCACTTCAGAAGCTTATAGGAATAGATTAATACACAATTATTCCTACCTAGTTATCTTTGTAAAGTCAAAAGAACATGAAGAAAAAAACATAATGAGTAATACTGGAAAAACTTACAGGAAACACAAATTGTGCAAAATAGAATTTAGAATCCTTTGCTTCATATTGAGGTTCTAGAAAAGTCAAGTACATCAAATGTCTAGAAATGCTTCATAAAGGGTGCAACCCATGATAAGTCATGAGGAGAGTTATTTAAAAAACATTAGGACGAAAAATATCCTAAACTGCTTTTACAAAAATAGATTATTTACACAAAACTGTCTAATGATCTAGCACTACTTTGGTGTTGTGATGTTTGACGACTGTCACTGAAAAAGTTGAAAAGTGGTTGAAGTTAGCTGATTGTTCCCTCAAAAGCTGAATGTTGTTCAATTATCCTTGATCAAGTAAATATGTTAATTATTCCCATCATTTCTTATCTGGGATAAAAATCTTTGTTATCCTCCTATAGATGTCATCCATCTTGGTGTGTTTAGTAAAAGTGGGCTTTACCAAAAATATATGCTTGATTTCATCCAGGATGAAGAAAGAATCCCTTAGTTTCTTTTAACATGAGAGTTGTATACTCTGTCTGGTTCCTCGATTTTAACAATCAATGCTCTATGTGAATGTTTTCATCTATGTTCCTTGTGTAATGGTCTTTTTATCTGAATATAGGCTTTTCAACAGGTTTCTTGGCGATTCCTGGAGTAAACAAGCTCTGTGACTAATATGAGAGTTGTTTATCCAATGCTCTAGTCTTCAGCTTATTACCTGCAAAACACAACAATAATTAAGAAAACCCAGGTTCACAGGGAAGGGGATTGATGGCTTTGTTTGCACAGGAAAACTTGAGGAAGGAGTTGTGGTAATGTCCTGAACGTAATCGGAGGTCAAATGGAATCATAGAGGTTCAGGGTGTTGGGTCCCTATAATACTAGTGATTACCCCATGAATATTGTAGTTATACCCCTTATTAATATTGTTGTGCCCATATTTCCCCCATATTGTTATTACTGTGCCCCATAGAGTCCCTCTATTTTTATTTTTGTGGCTTTATATTATTATTGTTAGGTCGGCTAGATTATATTGTGACTCCTTAGACTCCT